>CAUYSK010087831.1:0-13521 GCA_963575035.1 Avahi laniger | reverse complement strand
GCCGGGCATGGTGGCACATGCCTGTAGTCCCAGCTACTTGGGAGGCTGAGACAGTAGGATTGCTTGAGTCCAGGAGTTTGAGGTTGCTGTGAGCGAGGCTGACGCCACGGCACTCGCTCCAGGCAAGAGAGTGAGACTCTGTTTCAAAAAAAAAAAAAGAAAAGAAAAGTAAAATAAAGAAGATACCTAAGAAATTTTTAAACTATATGAAACTCATTATATAGAAAACAGAGAATTATTACATTATTCATATATATACGTATATTTATTTAACTACCAACTGATCTATTAAGCTTTTACTTTGTTTTATAAAAGGATTTAAGCAGCTATTCTCCGGTTAGTATAAAAAATGCTTTAAAATTGAAGGGAGGAAAACTTCCATTAAATAAATAGATATCTAAGCTCAGATGACATCCTCCCAGCTGAATAGTCAGGCCTTGCAAGGTCTAGGTATTTAAGCTTATGGCCATAGTCGTGACTGCATTGCAGGGTTCAAACCTCATGTTTCTGATTTCTGGCTAACCTCTTATCTCTCAGCTTCAGGTTTTGGCACAGACTAAGGATGGCACAGAATCATCTGCTATTTCTATGGGATAGAAGTCAGAGAATTCCTGCCATTAATGTTCAGTCTTGCTCTCACAGGAGTTTGCCTAGGCTGCTGAAATACACAGTTTGTCTAGATGAGAAAGAGCTTCTCGACGGTGTCAATTCAGGGGTGTTCTGGGTTTATTCTTCACTCTGGGGATTATATTAGAAGAGGCAAAAACTCCTACAAAACATTGATCAATGCCACTGTCAGAGTTGGTTGTTCTTAGGTTGATTTGATCAGGATGACATTTACTGTGTTTTAAGTACAAGAAGAGCCCGCTGATGATTCCTCATTGCGGGGTCTTTTCAAATAGAATGTGTTTTAAATGTCATCTCCTGCGACAGTTGCTGAGTGTGAGGTAGTAACGGTGAGATGGGGGTCTAGGGTATTTGCAGTCAGAGGCCTGCATTCTAGTCCTGGCTTTGCTGCTTAACTAGCTGTGGGCCTTTAGAACAGTGACTTGAACCTCTGTTTTCTCATCAGTCAAATGGGATTATAAAGTACACCTCAAAAAGTGATGGTGAAGATGAAATGTGACCACATTTATGCAAATACTTTGGAAATACCTAGTGCAGCAATTTTAGTTTGAGTCAAGAATGATTGGATGTTGTGACCTTTTTCTTTTCTCTTTTATAAATCTTTGAGTCATATTTAATCTAGAGATATAACCAACACAAACACTTTATAATAACTAAAAATTTGTGTGATTGGGGCTGGCTCTAGGCAAAAGACTGTAATCACTGAAGTTTGCTCAGAGCTGCTCCCTGGCTCATCCACTCCTCAAATCCTAGAGTTTCCTCCTTTCCGTGTAGTCTCACTTTTCACCTGGGCTCACAAGACCTCCCTGCCATGCTCAGCAGCATGCACCAGAGTAAAGACATGATTTTGTTTTCTGTGGGAGAGGGGAGGGAAATTGAGATAAAAAGGTGGAAAGTAATTTAAATAAATGTATTTATATCTGGTTTCTTAGCCTTAAAATAATCATTGTGAAGAGCTATCTTGTTTTACTGAGACTATTTCTATTTCTATTTCCATTTCTATTTCGGTTGGTTTTGGCAACCATTTGGGGTGTTAATAACATTGAAATTTTTATTCAATGGACACACCTTACTGGTGTGGCCGTGTTGATGCCTTCAAAAGGCTTCCTACTCCTGTATGTGTCAGGTTTGTAAGAATTCTCTAGAACAATAGGAATCTCTAGGGCAATGCATGCGCATACACAAGGGAAGAGCACACCTTTCTATGTTGGCTTTTATAATTGCACCTGTCTATCCAAGTTAACATCTACTAATTTTTACATTGGCATCTTGATTGCCACTAGATTTCAGAAGATAAACTATGAATGTTTATGACAAAAATTAGAAAAACTTAAAAACATTCTTTAGAGCAAATCCAATGTGATAATGAAATTCACTGATTATGTAGTTAATACATTGACAAAGATATAGAAATATATACAAAAGAATATTTAAAAATTATCTTGAACTAACATTTTGTCCATCTCTGTCCTAAATTTGGTTCCATAATTTGAGATACAAAACATTCATAATTTTAATATAAAATCTGGAGGGTAATATTCATGACCATATGCTTATATATGTTCTTGCTAAATATGTAGTGGTAATATTAACTATTAATAAACTACATAATGCAATAATTTCCACTAAAGGAGACAATTGAGTTTAAATAGCTTTGTGCTTGCTTATACTTTACTTCCTTGGGAAACCAGTGACCTGCATCAAAACCCTCTGAAGCAAAGCATTGAGATAAAATTTCTTTAATACTGCGATTAGAATTTAAATGTCAAAGGGTGCTATTGACTTATATGTAAGATCAAAAGAGGAAGTGTGTTATGATGGATAAATCAAAATAGTAGAGAATTTTCAGTTAAGGTCTGAATTCAAAGTATCATAACTAAAAACATATAGTGGCATTTTTATGTATTCTGGGCACACAAATCAGCAACAATTGGCCAAAATGTTATATGCTGAAAGCCAGCAAGTAGGATTTTTTCTCTAAAAAAATAGCAGACTGTAGCATTATACTTAACATTTTGAAAAGCTTCTTATTGTAGTTGTTTCCATCAATATTTCTGCAACAATTGATATCAAGATTATATTTACTTTGTATTTCAAATTTCCTTCAACTGGTAAAACATTAACTACAAATGATCCCCTAAGTCAAATTACTTACTCCAAATGACTGAGTAAATATTCAGCCATGCTGAAATTAGAATTTTTAATCATAATTAAAAACATAATTGAAATTGAATGGAGTCAATCACAGAAAAATTGTATTTAACTTTTCAACACATTAAAGTTCCTTTGTTGGGTCATAGGATTATAGTTGAGTGCTATCTTTTAGAGTCTCACTATCCTGTGTGTGGTCCACAGACCAGCATCACTAATGTCAGTGCAGAAATACAGAATCACATGCCCTAACCCGCACCTACTGAATCAGTCTGCCTCTTAACAAGATCCACAGTGATTTATATGCCCATTACAGTTGGAGAAGCACTGATTTAAAACATCACTATATACTTTCTCATTTTTTTCTTACATGCAATAGATGTGAACTACTTACCAAGGTAGACTGCAATAAAAAATATTAATTTTGTCATAAAATGTCATATATCCATTAGGCTATTTATATATGTGTGAGGCTGAGAAAGCCAGTGAACTATGCAATATGTATTTTATTTTCCTCTAACAAGGTATTGATTTTTTTGTTACTAGTAAAAATTTAAAACTACTCAAATACTTCATTAAGATAAAAAAGTGTTTGTGAGCAATAAGGTATCAGAGCTGAATTTTCACTTTTATCACTGCTGAGGGACACAACATTCTCACATATATCTAATGTCATTAACTGACTAGAAAATTCTTGCTCAACTCAGTGTTCAACAGCACAGTGTTTAGATCTTATTTACAGTTTCCAGTTGGACTTTAGGCAAGGGGCTGTTGTAGGTTTTGGAATCCATACAGAGGCACAATCATGTAATCAGAACTCCTTCTTCTCAAACATTTTATGGGCTTCGTCATATAAAGTAGAGTTCTTCAAAAGTCTAGGCCTATCTCTATTCTAATATTGGGTTAAGTATGTAAACAAAAACATGCCACTAAGATGTTCATAAAGATCAGAAAAAAATCTCCAAATTTTTAATTTTACAATGTAAACTTGTCACAAAAAATAAAGAATAAGTGAAGAGCCAGAAGCAGTACTTATCTAAGTGTAGAAGGACAAGCTGTCAGAAAAAAAGATGGGACTATGACTAAAGGCCAAGGCCCACTGTCTATCAGTTTGTGAGAATCATTCATTAAAAACAAAAAAAAATCACACCATTAATCCACTTAAAAATATAGTGTCTGTCATCATTACTGATTTGCATGCATAAAAAAACCTCCTGACCTTTTCTTCTTTAAATTTTATAACTCATGTGAATGTAATTTTCTTAAGGCCTTGTTAAATGGTACTATTTTTTTCTTGACAACTCCGAATGCTAATTTCCTTCAGGTGATTGGGTTAGTGAGACTGCCCCCAAAGTCATTATTTGTTTATAAACACATAATATCACAAGTTCTATTTCATTAAAACAATAGGTATTACTCAAGAAATACCCTTATCAGAGGAAAGACTCAAAGTGGGCTTTGTCATCTTCAAATATGGGGTCTATTAAGCTATATAAAATATTCAGCAAAAGATGATGATAAAGCAATTTCTTTTCATTGAAACTTCTTTGACATTTCCATTCCAGCTCAGTCTAAGTCTGCATGACAGACAATTGTTTCTTGCTAGCTTCTGTACTGGCGTTTAAACTCCCCTTGGTAATCGAGACCTTTTAATTTTTTTCTAATGACTACGATAGAAATAAACAAATTTACAGCTACACTTGTGCAAAGTTAAACCCTCTAATCCTTGCCTTTAAAAATATATCTTGATTCTGAAGCAAAAATAACCTAGCTGTCTTTTGTCTCCTTGTCTTCTATTCTCTAAAACATAAAAATGGAGAAAAAGTACCCTATAAACCATAAGCTTCACTTAAGGATTGCTTTCTTTCCTTTATATTAGATTAAGTTAAAATTGGAAATCTCTTATTTAAACTGGCAGATGAAGCATAATTGTTTTAAATATAAGCTTTCTTTTTAGTGAAATAAACATTCCCTCCTCCTCTCTTATATTGAAACACAAAGAAATACATAATACGTTTTAGAGCAGCATATTCGTTTGTTATTACAAATGGAGGTAGATTGCCAGGGTGCTTCTCTGGAGCTGATAAAGCACTTTAGCATTGTCCCTGTATGGATTTTCTTTTAACTGTTGGAAAGTTGTTTTTTTGTTTTTGTTTTTAATATGAGGAGAACCCAAAAGACCATATCTCTAAAATTAAAATGTAAATCATCCTTCTAAAATTAAAATTAATTAACAAATCCATTTTTGCAATAATTATTGGCAATACTTTCTACAAGACTTTTGAGATCTTTATTTGATGGGTCATTAGTAACCAGAAATGAATATGCTTTTGAATGCCTTAACTCTCATGCTTCAAATAAATTGATTTGTCTTACCTTACTTCTCTAAGAAGGTGTTCAATTAAAACTTTGAGCTTAGACAAAGAATAAACTTTAATGTTCTATTCTAGAGAAATTCTTTTTAAAAATACTATGTTGATTTCAACTTTTAAAGGTTATCTTCTGAATAATCCATTGGATTTTTCCCCCCAGTGGCTAACATTAGAGATGATTACATACAACTGCTTATTTGTTTTTGATACAGCATTTGTTCTCACTTTTTTTTTTTAACATATACAATGTCTAATTTCACTTTTAACGTTTCACTTCTCAATTCCTTTGTCTTTGTCACAAGTCTATGTTTTGCTTTTCTTTTGTTTCTTTTCGTATTTCATACTTTAAAAAAATTATTTCAATAGATTCAGGGGGTAAAATGATTTACTGTTACATGGATGAATTGTATAGTGGTGAAATCTGGGTTTTTGGTGTACCCATCGCCTGAATAGCATACATCGTACCCAATAAGCAATTTTTCATCCCTTATCCCCTTTTGAGTCTCCAGTGTTAATTATACCACTCTGTACGACAATGTATATACCCATAGCTTAGCTCCCACTTATAAGTGAGAACATGCAGTATTTATTTTCTGTTCCTGAGATACTTCACTTAAAATAATGGCTTTCAGTTCCATCCAAGATGCTGCAAAAAGACTTATTCTTTTTTATGGCTGAGTAGTACTCTCTGATCTTTTTTATCTTTAATGTGACTCACCTCTGCACTTAAAATTCTTAGAAATGCTTACTGTTGTTTTGAATTTTCAAGTTAGAGGAATTGACTTTAGAAGTCTGTGATGTAAAGCAAATCAATTATTATAATATTAAACACACTAAAGTAATCCGAAGTATTTCTCACATTCAATTGTATGTGACAATTGTCAATAAATGACAATTACAATGTAAACAAATACACTAATATGAAAATATATAAAACGTGACTAAAAATTGATATTAAGAGCAAACCTAGATGGCTTCAATATTGACTCTAATATTATTTTATTAAAAAACTTTTAAATTCATTTACAGGATCAGAAAATGAATCATATAAAATGAATTCAGACAAAAATACCAGAAGAAATACTTTGCCTGAACCGTTATAAGTGAAATTTAGGAATTTTCATAAAGATTATAAAGTTGCTTCCCAATTTCTGTTCAATTTCAGAAATGTCACTGAAATTTTTGTATTTGCTTATCTTTTTGCTAGGCAGAAACTAAATGAAGATGAAATAATAGTGTTTTTCCGGGTGCCACGGACCTAAGTAAACAGTCCTATAAACAAGTAAATGCCGCTCAGGATCCTAATTGCTTATTCTGATAGGGAAAGGCAGTCTGGAGATCCCAGTCTGAACTGAAGGATCCCCCACAGAGGACCTGAGGCTGAGACTAGGAAGATGAAGCGTTCACTGGCAGACAAGGGGGAAGACAAGACTGATGGGGAATGTTTTAGGCAAAGAAACTGGCTTATGCGAAGTCATGGAAATACATACATAATAGCACAGAATACTTAGGACACTGCCAGTAGTTTAGTCTGATTTATACCTAGGGACTTAAAGTTCAGATCAACATCTTTAATTATACCCAAAATAAAATATAATCCAAATAACTGGCCCAAAATGTTTAAGGTACATGGAAGTTTTTATGATGATCTTCATTAATCCCTTGTTAGAAAAGAGAATTATTTCTAATGTCTCTGCCAAACCCGCATACTTGCAAATGAAGGAAGGAAGATTGAAGGAGGCTGGAAAGAAACTGTTAAGATTTAATGTGGAAGAATTATGACAAGGGAACTCTGGTGTTTTGGTTCTAACTCCAGTTCTGTTTATAAACCTGCTTTGTATTCTATACAAGTCATTGTTGAGCCTATATTTCCTAAATATAGGATAATGTTTGGCATAAATAAGTAATTTGTGTTTTAACAAAACTGTGTTATTTGGGAGATAAAAATAGATTGTCGCTGTTGGAAATGCTGAAAGAAGACTTGAAATCCAATCCGGATTCAGTCCTTCATCAGATAATTCTACTCCCCTCACTCTTCTTATCTTTCTACTTTTTCTACCTTCTTATGTCAACTCCTGAGCATCTGTGGAAAAACCTAAGGCTTCATAGAATGCGATTTGAAAATTATTTGCCTTGATAATTTCTAATGTTCTTTTAGACCATATTTCTTCATACCTGAATGATGTTTAATTAATAATTAATTAATAGTAAAGGGGAGAATAGGAACAAAGAGAAGAGGTAAATTTGAGGGGCTGTGGCAATAATTGGGTTCAATTAGACATTCCTTCAGCAGAGGCAGGATCTAATGAAGAAGAAAGATACTGTAATGGAAGAGAGCAACAGTCAGGGAAGGTTCTAGAAGTTTTGATTTTCTGACTGATTAGAAAAGTCACTAAGATACAATGAAATATGAAACTAAAATGATAATTCTAAGTACTATTTATTAATTCCTTATTGGGTGCCAGATATTTTAAAAATATTTTGGTCTTGTTTAAATTTTCAACCATCCTGGGAGTAGATATATTGTTTCTATTTATAGACAAAATTGAATGAGTTAACGGGGTTAAAGAATGTTTTTTTATTGATTCCATTGACAACCTATGGAAAGAAAATGCTTTTTATATTAGGCCCTCATACATGTTGAATTTAATCCTCAGGGCCTATGAAAGGTTTAAAGTTGGCACAATTATTCCCATTTTGTAGCTTAAAAACTGAGATTCCAAAAGGTTAAATTAATTGCTTAACCTGAGGGCATCTGGCTCCTTTTTCAGTGCCCTTTCCATTAGTACTTTACTTCCTCCTTAATCTCCCCAGGAATCATTTTCTCCTTTCTATCAGCCTTCAAAAGCTTGTTGATTGCTCTCTAATTATAAATACTTGGAGAAAAGTGTGTAAATTGATATGCAAATGATCTTTTCCCCTTAGCAAATTAGCACTTTACTTCCATCTAATTAAGTAGCTTTGTGGAGGAAATGGATTTCTGAAAGAAGAATGCAAAGTGTTTGGATTTGTTCTGGGGTGTTTCTGGTTTAGCAAGCCTTGTGAATGAGGCATAGAAATGGAGTCTTGAGCAGGAGCAAACAATGAAAGCTGAGAAAAAGGGGAGGGAGAGTGGTTTGAATAAGATAAGAAAATGTAAGTGTACTGGCTGACAAACCTTCATGGGAAAGTAAACTGCCTTTCACCTTCATTCTTTCTCTAATGGTACCACTTTTTTAAAAGTAAAATAAAACTTTAATGATAAGAAATTTCTGCTTCCTTTCATACTTCTGAGTGTTAACACTGTGTCAATGGAAAAAATAACCAAACTCTGTAAAAAGAATTTAAAGAGATTTACTCAGCCAAATTTGAGGACCATGACCCAGAGCCACGCCCAAGAAGCCTTGAGCAAGTGGACTGGCTGTGGCTGGGTTACAGTTTGGCTTTATACATTTCAGGGAGACAGGGGTTACAGGTAAAGTCATAAATCAATACGTGGACAGCATATATTGGTTTTGGCCCAAAAAGGTGGGCCATCTCGAAGCCATGGGGGCAGTGGGGGTGGTGAGCTTACAGGTTATAGGTGGGTTTGAAGATTCTTTGGCTTGTAATTTGTTAAAGACATGAAGCTTTGTCTAAAGGCTTGGAATGTTTCAACATAAGGAGATGTTTATCAGAGATAAGCCACCAAACAGATTTGTTGTCTAAATTGAGGACCTGTAGGTTTGTCTTGCATACTTTTAGGCCTGTTAATGTGTTACAAAGGATGCCTCCAAGAAGGGAGGAGGGGCATGATGAAGCATGTCTGACCTCCCTCCTTCTGGCTGACAATTTAGTTTTAGGATATTCCTTTGGCCATGAGGGGGTCCATTCAGTCAGCCAATGGTGGGGTGAGCCTTAAAATTTTATTTTAGTTCACAACTGACAGTATATTCATCAAAATGGATGCATTCAAGCCTAAATTGCTAACTTTGTTAAGGGTTTAGAATTTATAGGATATGCTTTTAATTGGGAGGAAATTGATTTCTGGAATACATTACAGGAACTTTCCTTAGAAAAGAATCATTTGTTGCAATGAGAATTAATGAGATAAGCCTCTGCCATTATATGTTTAGTGGTATTAGGAACAAGGCTTGCATATACTAGCTTCCTTCCATGATAGGACTGAAACAGTTGCCTGAATGTCATCTTCAATACTTGATACCGAACAGGAATTCAGTACATATGTATTGAACATGTAAGTACCTGAAGTAAATAATGCCAATTTAAATTTTTCATTAAAACTGAGGCAATTGAGGTTTGCAATAATGTATTAAACCTATAATAATCCTCCAAAAGTATGCTTTATGAATTTAATGAAGTGTTTGTACATAAGTAGTGTTGTTGTATGTATTTGCAGAAAGCCTTTAGTCTTTGTTAAATTATGCAACCCAGGTTCATAAAAAGCTAGTTCCTGTAAATCACATGTCATATTAAATTATATTAACAGTTCTTCTTGATAATAGAAAAATATTTATTAATAACATATTATTCTCTTTCTGCCTTTGTTGCTTTATCAGGTATTGTTCTCTTGTCTGTACCTCCAAATAATTTTTGGATTTATAATGTTTGATTTTATATTTTATTCATTAAAATAAAATAGAAATAACTGAAAACTGATACTAATTGAGTGCCCTGTGAAGGATCAACTCTGCTGTTGCCAAACTCACTTGTTTTATTCTAGGTGCCCTTTAAGAAAAAAAAAGAGAAATCATATTTGCTATTTTTTAGGAGATAATATTATATTGGAGGAGGGAGAATATTTATACCATAAAATAACTGGAACACAACTGAGTGCCAGGTACACAATTATAATAAAAATTATAGGAGCCATTCTATTATAAACATTTTTATGGAAAATAGTGACAAATATCACATCAGAGAAAAGGTCAGATGTTCAGATCTTAATATGAATACAAAAAAATCTTTTTACTGTTACTGAATACTGATGTCCCAAGAGCAATTTAAAATATTTAACTCTATAAATTTCTTTCAAATTAGAAGATTATTTTGAAGAAGAAGAAAAGATTATGAATTTCATATCCCCAGCCATGGTCATCCCTCCCTTACCTAGTCTGTGTCCCTTCCCAGTGTATTGTGAAAAATCCTTTTGAGATCGGCTGACAATATCTTGAGGATTCTACTCTTTTGTAACAGGAAAGAGCCTTTGAGCTTATTCAATTTACCATCTTTGCTCTTAGATAAAAACAGTGAAGCCCAGAGAGATCATTTTAATTTGCCTGTTGTAGTTCTTAGAAATCAGATTTGATACCTAGTCTTCACATGGCACCCTCAACCAAAAGAGGGTTTCAACCCTGACATAGTATCTTCATGCTCTGAATAAAGTCATCATTTTATTATGTAATTTATCTAATAAGGCTACTGTGTCTGTAGAGAAAATACAAATTGAAGAAAGTTTTCAGAATTATTAAGCATGTAGAATACAGAAACTAATGTTCTATAAAGTATCTACTTCCCTCAATATTTTCACCCCCTCTTTCTCAAATCCAGCATTTTCTCTGTACTTCCCAAGAATAATATATATGATGTTTTTAATTTGAATAGATTCTAAAGAAGCCATATAAATGTATTTTCTGAAATGTGCAACATACTGCAATAGTTTTTTTTTCATGACTACATAATTGTCCTAAGAATTTTTAGTTTGTTGCATGGCAGATTTCCTGAATCAAATGGCAGCTGTTTGAGGAAAGTATCAAGCACATTCTCACCAGGCCCATTGGTTGCTGTTTTGCTTTCATATCCTCTCATCATTAACTATACAGCAGCTAGAGCAAAGGAGTTGTTAACAAAATATATTTTCACTGCCAGCCAAACAGTATACATGACCTACTGGTAATATTTGATTTTATATCATTTACTTATGTTTGTGTATGACTTAAATACACCAAGGGATGAACACCCAATGGGAGAAAGAAAAAGGGGGGAAATTTACTAAGTAACCATGAACCCTCAAATAGTCACAGATTAAATAATGAGCTTTCAACAACCTGAAATATAGTAACATCAAATCTTTGGTGTTCAGTGGGCAATTAGACGCACTGTCAGTGCTGTGCTGGAAAAGCATGTATTTTAGTTGGAATTTTTGTGTAGACGTGATTGCACATTATGATATGAATAGCTGTACTAAATGCATGGACGTTTTCTGCCAGCATAGGAGGCGATTAAGGCCCCCTCTGCCAGATAACGGCTCACTGGAGGAATGTAATGGTGGCAAAGTAAAATCTGAAAACAGATGATTTCCCATTTAATAGTCCGTTGCCTCTCCTCCTAGAACCACTGTGGCGATGGCGTTGTTCTTTATTTTCATTTCTCAAAGAAGCACAAGTTGTTTTGAGATTCTGAGCTAATACATTTTCTTTCAAAAAGAGAGGGGGGGGAGGAATGGAAGAGAGAATGAAAGAGGGAGGGAAAAAGAAAGAGAGAAAGGAAGAACACCAAGTTTTGTACTAAAGATAAATGCAATTGATTCAATTATTCATTTTTTTTAAAAAATTTTGTGTCTGATTTTGTTTTTATTGAGTGTTCATTGTAGTTCAGGGTGATTTTGTTTTTTCTTTCATGTCTACTTGTGTCATTCATCCTCTAGGGAGCCGTATCAGAATTACAGGAAAGGGCACTGTGTCTTAAATGTGTTTCTACTGTGATTATGAGACAGACTCAGTCCAACACTTAGAAAAAAATCGTATTCGTCAATTCAGACTACTGTTCGGATATGAAATAGCTAATATTCTTTTACCTTTTAAAGCATTTTCTCATTAATTACTTTTCCTTATCTTTTATGCATTCTATATTTTCAAGGTATGCAGATTAAATATACGTGAACATTATTTCAACATTTGTTTAAGCATTGTAGTTAATTTGTCTCTTCTTAAACAAATATCCTATTGAGCTAACAGAATTTTGCTTAATTTAGATTTAAATTAAAATGTACAAGTGTGGTGTCATCTATTAATAATTCGTAGAATTTCTGCCATAGGTCTTGAAATCACCTTGGGCCAATGTATTGGTATTTCTTCTACTAAAACATTCTATTTTTATGTAATTCTGAAAATAAGACAAATAATGATTCAGTCATCCAAGATTTGCTTAGATACGTAAATGTCAATCTTCAAATAGCCTTACAGTAAAACAAGTTTAAAAGATCCCAAAAGAAAAAGAAGAAAAAGAGTTGAGTTAAACTCACTCCACTACTAAAAAATAATTAAAATGTAAAACTCTACTTCATCTTTATTTTGCTGTTAAATTAAATGGTTTTATATAGTATTAAGAATTATTTTCAGATTATACTATAAAATCTTAAAGGCCAGAATCTTGACATTTGCATTTCTTATATCAGAGATAAATTATTTTGATGTCTAGGTTCATCCACCTTAAAAATACTGAACATGCCAAGGATTAGGAGATGGACCAGTAAACAATCTAGTAAGTTTCTGGTTTACTAGCAAAATTGAATGAATGGATTTATCCATTTAGATAAGATGGTTGTATGTCCATTTGTTTTACAGAAATTTTTAATAATCTCGCCATTCCTTAAATCAGGCAACTTCATCTAATCTATAAGTAACCAGAACAATTTAGTTTATTGATTGCTGCTTCACTTTTTGCTGTCAGAACTTCTGAATGTCTATTCTAAAAGGCAGTTTCTACAGCACAAATAGCACATAAATAAACTACAAATATGTTTTCATTTTTGTTGCATATCTTTTCTCCTTTATTTAGTAAGTTGTTCTACGTTTCATTTTTCTTCATCACCTCTGTTAAAAATGATACCTCTTTTCTCTGGTCTTTCCACTGTTTGCATTTCATGCCTTTAACCCTCCTTTTTTTAATATTTATTATAACGTGTGTGAAAAAAGGGGAATTATCAATGTCTTTCTCATTTTTTTTTAATTTCAGAATATTACAGTGGTACAAATGTTTTGGTTACATAAATTGCCTTTGCACCTCCAGAGTCACAGCTACAAGCATGCCCATCCCCCAGACACTCAATAGGTGTGAATTTAGCTCTTCCCTCCTCCGCCCTCCTTCCTGCTAGACACCTGGTGAATGTTACTTCCTTATGCAACACATGTGTTACCTAATACACAACATGTATATATCATTTATTTTACTTGCCTTAAATAAATTATTTCCAAGTTCTTATATTACATTGTATGCTTTTCAAGGAATTAAATATTTTTACTTCTTGTTTTTTTGATTTAGTTTTACACACAAATTAAATCTACATAAACTCTAAAAATATTTTAATCCAACTGTGCTTCAGTATCATTAACAAAGGTGGAAGTCATGGAGAGAAGTTTCCACTTTATTAAATATACGAGTAGTGAGCATG
>CAUYSK010087830.1:0-13453 GCA_963575035.1 Avahi laniger | reverse complement strand
CAAACTGTTTAAAAAACTAAATATTCTTTGTTAAAGAACAGATTACCAGAAATGTTTTCCATGCTCTTATTTTTTAAAAAACAAGATTCTAATACACATAATGAATCTAAATCAAAATTCACAAATGGTAGCTGAAATCCTGTCAACTTTAAGCCCAATACAACATAAATCCACAGTTTTTATGCATAAATAATTCAAAATTAAAGTTTATAATGGAAATGTCAACAAATCATAACTACTACACATCACTACTGATGGGTTCCACTATACTTCAACCAAGCACAGCAGATGTGCACATCTGATAGACAGACTGCGTAGAAAATTAAAGCTATCAGAGCTATAAATAAGGAATACATAAATATGAACATAACAATGCCAAAGCATTATAGCTGTAAAAAAAAAGTGAGTAAGATGTGATTGTGATGTAAACACATCTGATAGTTGTGTGTAAGCCACTTTCCACTGAGTTATAAAGCTATGGTTTTATAATTCTTTCAAAAAGGAAAATTTTTCTACACTGATGCATGCAGTAATTTCATTGTACATTCTTGACTACAAAGCAATCTTCAAATCCTCTTGCAGATCTTGACATATGTGATCAGAATTTCTCCAGAAAAGTCAGCTTGTCATGTTTTCAGCAGCCTTTAGTGCTTCAGTAGCCTTGCGAAGCTCTTTAATAACCGATGATAAAGCTTCAGGGTTAATTCCTTGTTCACAAAGCCGTACACAAATAAACTAAGTTTCCATATCTAAGCCAGTATTCAAAATTCTGGAAATCTCAAGCAGAACGTCCATGGTCTCCCTCACCGCATTCATGTTCTCTGTCGCCGCTGCCTGGGCGCCGCCACTGCTCGCCATGGCGGAGGCCGAGGGAGGCCGATCACACATCCTTTGACTACTTTTATAAAGGAGAATTGTAATTCTGTAGCTTCAGGAGAGAAGGACCATATCCTTACACATATCCTTACCTTTTTTTTTTTTTTGCAAATTATTTTGTTAATTATAGACTTCTATTTTTAAGGCTAGGTCCTGAAATTTTATTAGTAAATATTAAAAGAAAGATCAGGCCTAAATGCATATTTTACAGGAAGAAATAGAAAAAAGGCTAAAGAGCTTTTTATTTCATAACTAGAGAATAGGGAGCATGTAATATCCTTCAACAGGCCTTTATCTTCCATTCTCCAGGAGATTCTTCTTAAAGATGAACACATTGGCTTATTATCAAGAATAAGAGTATTCTTTTTTGTTGTTATTTTCATGTTTAGTGTAAGTACATTCTGCAACTTCTTTTACGCAAGTTTTTTCTAAATTGATTTCTTTCATTATAACCTCATGTTTGCCTGTAAGAACCTACTCTTCATTCTGTCTTGGGACATATTTATGAGATATGAGCTATAGCAGAATAATCTGTAGAATTGAAGGCTGTAATCCCTTAAGCAATGTCCATTTGTGCTGCAATAACAAAATATCTGAGGCTGGGTAATTTATAAAGAACAGAAATTTATTTTCTAACAGTTCTGGAGGCCAAGAGTATAAGATCAAGGTCCTGGCAGGTTTCCTGCCTAGTGAAGGCTGATTCTCTGCTTCCGAATTGGCTGCGTCCTTGGGGGAAGTTGGGGGGTGGGGGAGAAGCTGTGTAAATGCATGGTGGAAAGAAGGGCCAAAAGGGACAAACTTCCTCCCTCTGTCAAGGCCTTTTATAACACCATTAATTCATTCATGAAGGCAGAGCCCTCGTGACCTAAACATGTCCCAAAAGGCCTCACCTCCCAGCACTGTTACATCGGGGATTAAGTTTCCAACACATGAATTTTGGAGGGAAACCTTCAGACCATTGCAAAGCTGACCTTCTCCCCTAGACGACCTTCCTCTGCAAGCTTTCCATGAGCCTAAGTAGTTATAATGGAATGCTTCAAGCAGGGACTTTATCAGGATGCTCACATCTGAAGAATATATTCACAGTAACAAAATTTACAAGAAATAGTAGTAAACTAGAATTCACCATATTAATTATTGTGGAAGATGTGTCTGGCCTTGGAACTGACTCCAAGTTATTGATCAGAAATTGTACTTTAGAGAGCAAAGAAGGAAAGTAAATGAAGTAGCCTTTTTACTAAGAAACATAATTCTGTAATGTGATTATAACTTACCTCTCCTTACTCTCTTTACTCTTGGTATAAGTGTATCTTAAACAGGCACACTAGCAATCTAGCATGAACTAATTGTCTTTCCTGGTTTTGTGCTATAGCTCGTTGATAGTCATCACACTAGTTTTCCTTTGTCCAGATTCTAAGCATGCCAACTACATTTCCATGCATATATCTGTCATTAAATTATGGAAATTTCACTTTATTTTATATCATTTTACATGTGACTGGATGATTTCTTAATATCTGAGAAACATAAGAGGCTATGAACAGCCTTCTCTATTTTATTTCTGTTTATCTTATGGCCAGATTCTATTTCTGGACTCTTTCTCCAAATTCTGGGAAAGAACCCCATTTGAGGCCTATAATACTGAATTCCCAGGTGATAGTCCCCCAAAATGTACTCAGATATTAGAGAAGTTAGCACAGTTCAAACTCTCAAATGTGTTGACCTGGAATCTCAATACCTGTGTGGACAAGAAGACTACAGACTCAGAATTTTAAAAAAGGATTTTGCCATTTATAAGAACTGTGCTCTAGGAAGAAAGGAAAAGAGACAAGAAGGCCTGCAGGCTTAACTGAGTAGATGAGCATAACCATCCACTCAATGGTTCATAGATCTTCCTGTTCCTCTCTGTGCACTGAACGTAGGAGTTAGAACTTTTAGACCCTGGTTTCTTGGTTTAAAAAAAAATTACAAACAAAGCTAAAGACCTAAAGTCGTCCTCAGTGAGGATGACTTTTGTGAGGTCACCACAAAGAAGCAAATGCCATTTTGGCCACTGCAATCACAGACAAGTCAGTGAAACTCATTACACTTATACCAGTTTCTATATCAGCAAAACAGGGGTAGAAATCAGCCCAATTTTATCAGGAAGTTGTATAAATCAAATAAGGCAATAAATGCAATAGGGATATAATTATGTACTGTGCATTAAGGAGAAAAGAATAATATAGAAATTATCACAAATTCCATTTATAAGTCAAGAAAATGATTGTAGAGCCAGTAATTTTGCCTCTGTATGACCTAGTCAGTTAGCTTAAAGGAAATTCAT
This sequence comes from Avahi laniger, assembly GCA_963575035.1. NCBI lineage: Eukaryota > Metazoa > Chordata > Mammalia > Primates > Indriidae > Avahi > Avahi laniger. The sequence continues at coordinate 10,251 of CAUYSK010087830.1, read as the reverse complement.
TTATTTAATCATAAAATATTGAGCACTTTATATATAGCAGACAGTATTCTAGCATCAAGAATACACAGTGAAAACGACCTGCTAAAGTTCCTGTTTTTATGGTACTTTGAAGTAGAAAATGAGCCAGACTGTAAAAAATAAGTTATTAGATTCATGCCATCACCTTGATAAGTGATTTGCATAAAAATACAGCAAGAAAGGAGACAGGGAGTTGAGGATTGCAATTTTAAGAAGGGTATACAAATGAGGTCTCAGTGAGGTGTCATTGGAATAAAGTGGTGAGAGAGTGTTGCTATGTGGGGGAAGCTATTCCAGGCAGAAGGAGCAATGAGTGCAAAGTCCCAGAGGCAGGCCCCTGCTCAGCTTGTCCTAGGAGCAGCAAGAGAAGCCATTGTGCTTGGAGCAAAGGGACCCATGGAGTAAGAAGTTTTGAGCCTCATTTGTCTGCCTCTTTTTCTCTTAGTCCAGTTTAATTCCTGCATAGATCGTTGAAAATCTGCAAGTTTTTAAATAGCTGTTGAAAAACTGCACTGCAAAATAAGAAAGAGAAGATGGCTCTGCCTCTGCTAGGATCTAGATCTAGAAAAGCAAATGATATTCTTGTCAATCTATCCCTAAAGGCACGAATTCTAACAAAGGAGTCTTGTCCTCAGTTGTACCCCTAGCATCAAGACCAGCACCTGGAATGCACACTGAGTGAATGACATGCCAACAAATGTCTTATTACCGCTTGGTATAATAACAGTACATAGTACTTGGTGTCTTTTGGGGGGGTTTCTTATCCCTAATCATCTACTTAATGATTTTTACTTTTTCACATTTTATCCCACTCTTGCAAAATCCCAGAGCCAACAATTTTGATAACAGACATCATTTTTTAAGCCATACAACAATTTCTTCAATATGCCCATAAGGAGACATGAAGGCTGATGTTTACTAAAGTTTTATTTATGGTGGCAAAAAAAAAAAAAATGAGAACAGTCCTATTGGGCAACACTGAGAGAGTTAGATAGGTCAAATTCCTGTTTCTGGAATTGTTCTAGTTATTATTACTACATAACAAGCTAGCTAAAACTTAATGCCATAAAACAAACATATTATGTTCATGGATTTTATGTTTAGGAATTAGGACAGATGGCTGTCTGTCTCTGCTCCAAGATGTCTGGAGCTTCAGGTGGAAATTCACTGGTTTGGGGTGATTCTTGGGATAGTCCTTGAGGGCTGGAATCATCTGGAGGCTTCTTCATTCACATATCTGGCAATTGATGCTGGCCGTGGGCTGAGACATGTAGACCAGACGGACCTACATGTGGTCTGAGCTTCCTAATAATCGGTGGCCTCAGAGTGATCAGACTTGTCATGTGACAGCTCAGGATTCCAAAGGTGAGTCTCCCGCGATATGCGCCCGAAAGCTGTGACTATCCATGTCAGAAGAAACGTCAAAATCCTAACGAGGTCCTACACAGCATTGCCAATCGTATGGAGAGGATGATTCAGTGGGGGGGTACAAACAAGGGTGGGAGCAGGGATCTCACTGTTAGAAAAGGCCCCAGAAAATCCAAATGAAACATGCAAGATCGTTTTGCAAAAGTTGTGCGTTCCTAATTCTTTATACAGTATTGTCTTGAGCATTACAGGACTGCCAGGATCTCTGGTTCTGACCTATGAAAGCCAGTTGTGCCCCAGTCATTGAAATAACCAAAACATCCACGCATTTTCAAAATACCCCTGAAGAGAGCAGTACAATTTTGTTGAAAACTGCTATTGTAAAATGTAGCAATTGAACTAATGCTCCTGGAATGAATATATGGAAAAGAATTGGGCAGCAATATTCTGTCACTTGGCCCCATGGTGTAATGGTTAGCACTCTGGACTTTGAATCCAGCGATCCGAGTTCAAGTCTCGGTGGGACCTGCTCAGGCTTGGCTTTGTTTTTCAAATTTCTTTTTTTAAAATCTAACCTCTTTCTGCGATTTTGTCTCTTAAAACTAGGGTGCTTCATTGTAAACCAGCCCATCACACGTCCTAGTATCTGACTAGCAGTAATATCTTTGTCAGTCCTCAGAAGTTGAGCCCACCTACCAAAGCAAGCCCATATACAGATATCATCACTGCAAGAAAGTCTTCATCCTGTGACCGGTGCCCAGATGCGGATGGAGAGGGACGTGTCTCTCAGGTGTCTCCCCTTGGCTTAATGCCTAGAAAGGAATATGTGTGTGCATACAATAGAAATATCTGTTTTTAAAAGAATGGCCACGTTACTCTATGACTGGAAAAAGGTGTCTAAACTGAGAAGATCTATTTTATTTGAAGGCGATAAACTTGGAGTGGTTCTGTTTTATTCTTTTTCATGGAATGCTCTGAATGAGAACGGGATCCCAGCCCGCATAGGAGGAGCACAATGGTCAGGCCACGTCGTCCTATAATAGCTGCAAATTTGTTAGGTTCTTTCTCAGACTTATTTTTGGTAAAGCCTCTGCACTTTGATTAAGCTGATACACATGGTACTGTTCTTCAAACTGCTGGTAGCAACCCATGAATGTGCAGCTCTTGCTGTCACCTTAGAGATTCTCACACAAGTCCATTCCCCTTAGCTTGAGGCAGCTTTTTTACATTGTAATGATTGCTGTCCTAACCTGCACTCATCTCCAGCCTCATTTGTCATCATACCTGCAGCACATATAGCCCAGAATTAGCTTCTAGTCACCAGCCACGGTAATATTATTTCAATTCCTTTAGTTTTTCCCCCCCTCTTCTCATTTTCTACCTGCAAAACATTTTCGCCCTCCCCTCTACCCTCCTGTTATGAGGGCTAGTTCTTTACTCATTCCTCAAATATTAATTTAGACACCCCAGACCTTCTTACTGAGTCCTTCCCTGGCCTCCCTTTATCTGGGCTTAGGTGCCCCATCTATATCTCCTCAGCACTCTAAATCCCCTTCCCACATCACCTCATATTTTAATTGCTTGTTTAATAAGCTCTCCCTCCTGCTCTAGACAGTAGTTCTCCCAGGGGAGGGACCAGTCCTATGGTCTTGTTTGCCTCTCCGTTCTCAGTCCCACCTGGCTCATGTTAGTTCAAAAATACTTGCTGAGTCACGAACTTTCATCTAATCTGGTTTGATCGTTCCAGAACCTAGGATAGCTCATGTCCATGTTTTGTTCCAAACCTTTCTGCTCTGCTTCTTCTCAGATTTCTTTTCACTTTTTCCTTCACTGATCCCAAGTCTACATCCACTCTGGAGGTGAATTTCAACCATGACTCTGTATTAATGATGCCACCCAGTCAGTAGGTAAAGGGGGGAAAGGGAGGTGTGTGATCAGATAACTACATTCTTCACATTTTGGATGAAAATTCACTTCACAAGAAAGGCTCCTTTCACAACATTCTTGGCCAGTGGTCCTGGAAGTCACTTCGGGCCTAGTTTTGGTTACCTATTGGTTATAGGGAGTCCAGGACCTGTCACGGCTGAGCCCCTGGAAGGCACTAATTTCACGTTTGTGATTAATTTGAAGATTTTTTATTGCTGCACAGTAAGCAAGGATTTAGGCTGAAGGTGCTCCTGTATCCTTCCTAAAGGAGCAGGAAGGAGACGTTGCCTCTGAAACCCACACTTACTCTTTCCCTGGTCAGTAGGGAGCTAGCGCGTAGGATATGGCCCTGGAGAAGCACGGATGTATTCTCTCTGCTGACCCGGAGCCACTGCTGAAGTCAGGGGCATCGTTCTGCACTTGATGCACCTTTGTAAACCTATCAGGAACCTCCTGAAGGACAAGGCCATTGGAACTATTTCCCTCTTTGGCATTGGAAAATGTGATTGAACTAGTGTATTGGGGACTGGCTGGTTATGTTCAGCGGCAAGAAATCTATGGAGCTTTCCCAGCGCAGGTCAGAAATCTTTCCCTTTTTAAGGACCTTTTCCTTCTCTCCATCGGAATTTGGAATCTCTCGTGGAGGATGATTACCCTCTCTCCCTAGGGTTTCCTACTCCCTCCGTGCAAACAAGGAACTGTCCTTAAACATGCTCGATCTGTTCTAGGTTTGAGGAAAACTCCCAATCCAGTTTTCCAGAAAATACTGAATTTAAAGACTTTGTCCAGTGATAGCCACTTGCAAAAGTTCCGTTGCAAAAGAATCCAACAAGAAGCCTCTTGCCTGTTTTCTACAGGAAGAGTTACTGCGTTGTGGTTTTGTCGTTGGTTCGTTTGGGGGTGGAGGGGGATTGCTCTTTGTCATCCACAAGAGGGCGCGCGCGGTCCTCGAGTTTCCTCTCTTAAAATCTGAAGTCCTGGAAGACAGCCACAACCAGGAAACCTGGAAATTCAATTTCCACTAAGCACCCTCTTGCTGGACAGGCACCGAATCCCGCTAAACTACTTGGAGCAGAGCTGGACTCCCTTCTATCACTAAGGAAATTGCTGAAGCTCTCGCTTCTGCATTTGTGCTGAATATTGTCTCGCTTCCAGGCGACTGAAAGCCAGCGGGCGGAGTTCGTGAGGGTGCTGGCAAGGTAGGATGCGACTCAGAACATCCCGAGAACCGTCACAGAAAGCTGGGGGGTGTGAGGAAGAAGGGGGACATTCTCACAGGATGGGCTCCTGTGTGTGTGCGGGAATCCTTTTTATGGCCACTTTGGAGTCTCGCCCGTGGACTCTGGCGAACGAGCAGCAGGACCGCGGGGTTGCGCGCTGTCCCGGACACTCCCGCGAATTCCTTCCCTCCTCGTCGCCCCCTGGGTTGCTCCCGGGGCTGCTGGCATCTTCCTCCCGCCTCGTCGTCCGAGTACACTTGTTTTCAGTTTTCCGTAAACATCAGCGTCTCTCCTGTGACTTTGCTAAACGCTTCGATACGCGTCTTCAAAGCGCCGGAAACCACCTAGTAACCAGCGGTCGCTGTGAACGCGGCAGCATCTGACAGCGAAACGGAGCGAGAGATCTCAGGACTCACACGTTCCTCACCTGCGAATTAGCGCCTGCGGTCTCCATCCCACAGGGTTGTCACAAAACCTGACACACGATTAGGGCTCAGTTTTGGTCAAAGGCTTCATTTTTTTTTTCCAGTTTAGAAATAGAGACCCGGCGCACCAAGTTTCTGAACCACTTGGAAGGAAAAGCTTGAAAGGGATTCTGAAGTTAAAAGTCAATGGTTTCCTAAATTGAGATTCTAGTGTAAAGGATGTTGGGTGCAGGTATACCAGGTAAGCATCCATGGCTTATTCGTATAGAAGAAAACCAGAATGTGCGTTTACCTGTCCAGCAAACCAGAGCGTTTAGGGAGGAAGAAATAGGTCAGCAAAATATTTAGGGGAGCAAGATGGGCGAATGGCCCTGTGGTGTAAGGGTCAGCACTCTGGGCTCTGAATCCAGCGACCCGAGTTCAAATCTCTGTGGGACTTTAAGCGAGGTTTTTAGTTTGATTCCTATGACCTTTCCACAAACTTCTGATTACTCTGCTATTTGTTCATCTCTTTTTCGTTCCACCCTGGAGAAGTCTTTATTCACGGGTACATAAGCTAAATGTCAGGGGAAAAGACCTATCCCCTACTTTAAGTGATATATTTTCAACACAATTTTATTTTTCATGTACTGTATAAGTATTTATCAAAAATTATATATTTACTTTTTTTATTGATTGCATACTACTATTAAATTTAAAAACAACTCAAACCAGAGAAAAATACTTAAAATACAGAGAATTACTGGTAATAACAAAAATTCATCTCTCAACTTTTATATATTTTTCTATTTCAGAGTGGTATATGATAGCATGATCAGTCACAGCCTTTAAGAATAAACATGTAACATAGCGGGATAAAATTCTGTGGCAGATATGGAATACCTTTGAAAAAGAGAAAAAGGATTTGTGCACATTTTTGTGACTGTTAAATAAAACTATGTCAAGTATATTTTTAAAGGATTCTAGTGCATATCGAATTTTTAGTTTTTAGGTTCCAATGGACAAAATTCATTGATCAGCCAGACTCTTCTAACGTTCACATTTTACCAGATGCTGGCAATTACATTCTTTGGAATGATTTAAATTTATGAAGAAACATTTTAGAAGACCACTGGAAAACAACACATGAGAGCACAAAAATATTTTTACAATTCTTAAAGATTCTAAGGGATTAAAATAGCTTGAAGATGCTGTTCTTGATTAAAACAATAAAATAATAGAAAAAAGCAAGTCCCTCCTCATCATCTCATGCTGAAACTCTTTCATTTCTATTTTTCAAGTGGTTTTTTTCTCTTCCATGAATTTCCCATTTGTGTACATTTGCTTTAAAATGGTTTGTATTTTTATTATGATTTTGTAAGCATTGAAGCATATTTTTATTAAGACTTTTTTGCTCAAATATGTCTTTTGTAACAGTTTCCAAGTCAGTATTTTTTCTTCTGAGTTCTCTTATTAATTTCAACTGCGTTTTGTTATTTTATGTTTCATATTAAAATCACTAATCTACCTGTAACTTGATTTCTTACACAGTTGAGAGGTCTATCTTTGTTTCCTTCCATAGGCAAAGTTATTTGTGTCATCACAATGCATTTTAAAATCACCTTTGCCTACTGAAATGGAATATTAACTTTGTGATATGTTAATTCCCATGTATCCTTGTGTACATTTAATTTATCCATTTCCCTCTATATATACTTACAACAATGTTAAGATCTTTTGATTAGATTTTCTCTTAATACATTTTACTTCCCCAGAGCCTTCTTCCCTTATGGTAGTTGACATTTTTAGGCACAAAGGAATAAGGAGATAAAGAAGAAGAGGTTGGAAATTCAAACATTTCATTTTGTAATTTCTGGCTTCTAGTAAAAAACTAAGAACCAATTAGGTTGCTAATGAGCACACATATGAACCAGTAGCCTGGAGTACAGAGATCTCAGGAACAGGATTCCAGTCCTTTGGACATGTTTAATTACCTTACTCATAGTAAAGATGTTGGCTCCATTAAGCACAATATAGTTTCCTTGGTGAACCCTGCGGGCTTTGAAGGATCCAGAAAATAACAATAGGTTATAAAAGGGCTTCAGCATTTGTTTGAGATATTTGGAATAAATATCTCAAATAAAGCTCATAATCTGCATAAATGAAAACAAGGATCAATTTCTGAGGGACATCTTTTGATTTTCATAATTCACACCTCAAGGGCAGACTGACCCCCCCCTCCCATTTTTCTCTTTTTCTCTCTTACACTATTCCCCTTTCTTTTTTTATTTCTCCCACTAGCTCAGTTTTTATTTTTATTATTATTCTCTTTCCTGTCTATATGCAAAGTAAACCAATAACAAAGTATTGTCTCTGTGCTGTTTTTAAGATAAATTGAAGGGCTGCACTTAAGGTTTGAAACTGTCAAAAGCACTTTAATCACACCAACCTTGTTTATAACTGGTTGCAGTAAGAGACCTACAGACTGAATGGAAGTTTCAAATTCTGAATTTACACAGATGCGTTTATAATATGTATGAATCAAAGAATTTATGTGGAGAAATTTCATTCTAAGCTGTGATACATCTGAAGTGATGACAAAAAGTACAATTAATAAATGACCACCACTGTTTTCACTACCAATTCATTTTAGAAACCTTGGTGCCATTTAGAAACCTCTGTGATCCTGACTGGTAAAACCGTCTCTACAGAAAACAATTTGACCACAAGGTAATTCCTTTAATTTTACAATGAATCACAGCAAATGCAGCAGAAAAAAAATTATCACTGGTGAAAGAATAGGTCAATCAAATTAACTTTATGTGGGACTGCAATTTCAAAAAGAGTAGTTTGTAATCACTCTTCAACGAGTTTCCTAGGTCCTAAATTTCATTTTCTTTTAAGCATTCAAATGGAATTGATACCATCATAACTGATTTTTTAAAAAGCTTTTAGGTCCTCGGAGGTTGCATCATGGTTTACATTTACTTATAAACTGATTTATTTCCTAAAGGGAGAGCTTTTCCTGATTTTATCTTTTTCTGCTCAATCATTAAAAACAAAAACAACAACCTGGGTGCTGGGGGATGTAGTTTGCTTGCACAAAGGCTCACCACCTGCTAGACTCTGGTTAATGGGCAAAAACAAAGCTCCTTGCAAATTTTAGGCTTTCTGTGTGGCGTTTGCCCCAAATAGAAACACAAGCTTGAGAAAGTCTTTGATTTTGTCTTCATCGGAACAACATGGGTGGGAATGTTCTCCCTTCATTGAGTTCCTCTGCAGATCAAACCCAGACCCAGAGTTGTTAAGAACTGTTCATGACCTGCACCGTAGGGGTAAGAAATAGGAGAGAGTGAAAATTATCCTCCTGGAATCCACTGTCAAACCCTAGAGGCAGCAAGGAAATGATGCTAACAAACGGGAAGATTTCAAACTTGGGAGGGGAGACCCCATTATACTTCTTGGCTACTGCCACCAAGCTACGAAAAATCTTTTCCAACATCAAAGATGAAAATCATCCCAGCTGGTGTGACCTGGGGAAGTAAAAGTCAGTTTCCCAAATGCAGCCTGCTCAAGAACATGTGCCCTGCAATTTGGCAAGCAACAGCTTGCAGAGAGACTACCTACTTGCACCACTAGGGCTGTGTACCCTTCCAGCCCCTTGTCAGTCTTAACCAAGAGCAAAGCAACAACCAGGGCAGTGGAACAAAGTCTTTCTGAGAAGTAGAAAGGAGTCAAGGTCTCTCAGAAGACAAGCCCTCCTTTGTGGAGCCTGGGTAATGCTGGCAAATGGTGAGCAAGTTCAGCAGTATAAATCTTTTCTTACTGTGGATGAGGTCTCAAAATGTTCCATTCATTTCCACAAATTTTTAGTGACTCCTTCCACCGAACCAGAGGATGAGGCCTCTGCAATGAACAGCTACACATACACTACTAAGCACGGGACAAGTGTGGATCTCTTTCTCCAGAGGCCACTGGCCAAGAATACAGTGAACTGGAATCTTTTTGGTCAAGATGAATTCAATCCCCATCATGCAAAGAGGTCCCTCTCTTTCAGTGGCTTCACAGTGCTTCAGTTTTAATTATAGTTAAACATGTGCCCTTAAAAAGCAAGCAGACTTGGAATTGTAAAGAAGGAAGAATGACAGGAAAAAATTTAGGTACAACCAGAGCAGACAGACTCGGGACAAAAGGTGAAACAGAACTACCCTGGGTTCTGGTGAAAATCAAAAGAGAGTAAATTAAAGGTTATGCTCCCAGCAAGTGTTTATGAACTTTTATCCTGACACAGGGACTGTGTTAAGCAGTGGGAACTCTAGGAGAACAAGGCCTCAGGATTAGTCCCTACCCTGGTGGGGGGGCTTGCTAGAGGGTAGGAGAGAGATATTATTAAACAAGCAACTAAAATATGTGATGATATGATAAAAGCAATTTGGGTGCTAAGGAAACAGATGGGACAGCTAAGCCAAAGGAAGCCAGGGAAGGCTGAGGAAGAAAGACTGTAAAGTCTAAGTGGGATCTGAGGCAGGTGAAGTGAGGGCAGAGGAGAAGGCTAAAAAGTGTTGTGGGTAGAAAATGAGAAGAAAGAGAATGTGGAGCTTGGGGGGAAAAGAATTTCACCACAGCTAGTGCTTGGAAGACAAGTGTGAGGACTGAGGGTGGAGATGTGGCGGGCTAGGGCAGCACCGACAAAGTGTAAAGCGATCCCTGGAGACTTCTCTACTTATTTACCAGTCTGCACTCGACATTCTCTTTTAAGCAAGAGTCCTCCTTTTTTTTCATTTACTTAAATATCTATCATGGATGTGGACTCATGGAATCTTTTTTCCCCAATTGCTCATAATTCATTGTTGTCCTTAATTATCTTGGTGTTCAAATTCACCCATATTTAACAAGGGAGAGCCCCTTCATGTTGGCTTACAAGTCCTTGTAACATGCCACCATCATGAGCACCTTCTTACTCTCTGGCATAACAAGTTGTTTCAGGCTTGACTCGCATCTACCCTGCCCCAGGCCAAAATTCAACCATTTCTCAGAGAAGCCCTATTTCCTTTCAATGAGGAGCAGTACTGGAGAGCAGTATTAGGGGCTTAGTGTACATATGGCTTCTATGATGTCTGTTTCTTGGTCCTTTTAATGGAAAGACCTAGGGAATGCATGTGCATGTATACACACATAGTTGCATATACTTGCACATGTGCCAATATATACATACATGTGCACATATACATGCCCATACACATACATATACATATTTTAGAAATCATGAGTTTACACTCACACCTTCAACTTCAATCCATCTCTAGGATTCGTTC
>CAUYSK010087828.1:0-11257 GCA_963575035.1 Avahi laniger | reverse complement strand
AGGGAATGTTTAATTCTGCCTTAGAAGTGGCCAAATTTGAAGGTGCTGTGATTCGAACCGTCAGTGGAATAAGGGGACAGATCAAGAAAGCACTGCGGGCTCCGGAAGGAGCTTTCCGGGCCACCTTTGAGGATAAGTTGCTGATGAGTGGTAAATATCGTTGGTGGCGTGTTCAAGACAGTGTGTTACTGTTCGTTATTGTTTTCTGGCCAGAATTGAGTGGAGGCTGGAGTTCAAGTCTCTACAAAGTCAGAGTCGGCTCTGGCTCTCCCCGGTTGGAGCAGGCTATGCAGCGTGACCATTCACGTTGCGTCTGCAGCCCCTTGGTCACCCTCGGTAAAGTGTCGTGAGTGATGAGTGATTCACTTAGTGAAATCCCTCTTCAAGTACTGTGCAACCAGGTAGAGAAGTTTGTGGTGAAATTTTGGATTTTTTCCCTTGGCGAAATGGATGTGAATCTTCTTTTGAAAATGTTAAAGTAAATTCCCTCTCTTTCCAGATATTGTCTTCATGCGGACGTGGTATCCTGTCTCCATTCCAGCCTTCTACAACCCAGTCACATCTTTGCTGAAGCCAGTGGGTGAGAAAGACACCTGGTCAGGGATGCGAACAACAGGTCAACTCAGGCTTGCCCACGGCGTCAGACTGAAGCCCAGCAAGGATTCTCTGTATAAGGTATAGGTCGTGTGTGTGTCAGTGCAGATGGCGCACCTGCTCTTACAGATAGGAAGTCACATGGATGTTTTTATATGTAGTATCTTATGTGCTTTGAATTTTAAATATAAAGTCTAACATTGAATTTGAACAGTTATATATTCATAGACTATTTTGGAAAAGGAACATAGGAAAATGGTGATAGTGTTTTGTTTTTTTTCTGGATTGAAAAGGAGACTTAAACTTTTTTTTTAAAATAAATTTTGTGTATATTTGAGGTTTACAACATGATAGAGAAAACACAGACAGTAAAATGGTTACTATAGTAAAGCAACTTAATGTATCTGCTATCTCAAATAGTTACTTTTTTTGTGTGATAGGAGCAGCTAAAATTTACATATTTAACAAAAATCCCCAATAGAATATATATATTTTTTTTATTTCAGCATATTATGGGGGTACAGATGTTTAGGTTACGTATGTTGCCCTTGCCCCTCCTCTCCCCGCCTAAGTCCGAGTTTCAAATATGTCCATCCTTCGGGTGGTGCGCATTGCACTCTTTGTGTATCTATATACCCGTCCCCGCCCCCGCCCAACATCCTAGAATACATTTTTATTAACTATAGTCCCCTTGTTGTACATTAGGTTTCTAGACTTGTTCATCCTACATATCTACTTCTTTATATTTTTTGTCCTCATCTCCCCATTTTCTGTTGGTCATTTTTATTTCTTCTTTGGAGAAATGTCTGTTCAGGTCTTTTGCCCATTTTTTAATTAGGTTATTTGTTTTTCTATTAAAATAGTTTGTAAGGGTTCTTTATAGATTTTGGATATTAACCCTTTATCAGATATGTGGTTTGCACATATGTTTTCCCAGTCTACAGGTTGCCTTTTCATTCTGCTGTGATGACTTGTTTATTTTGCTGTGCAGAAGCTTTTCAGTTTGATATAGTCCACTTGTTTTTCAATTTGTAGCCTGGCTTTGGTGTGATATCCAAAAATCATTGCCAAGGTCAAGGGGATTTTCCCCCTGTGTTCTCTTGTAGGAGTTTTATGGTTTCAGGTCTTATTTAGGTCTTGCATCCATTTCGAGTTGATTTTTGTATATGGTGTAAGATAAAGGTCCGTTTTCATTCATTTGCATGTGGAAATCTAGTTCCCCCAGCATCATTTATTAAAGAGATTCCTTCCCCATGTGTCCTCTTGGTTGCCCTTGTCAAAAATTAGTTGATATGAAATATGTTTGGATTTATCTATGTGCTCTCTGTTCTGTTCCATTGGTCTGTGTGTTTCTGTTTTTGTGCCAGTACCATACCATTTTGATTACTGTAGCTTTGTAGTATAATTTTAAATCAGGAAATGTGATACTTCCAACTTTGTTTTTCTCAGGATTGCATTGGTTGGTTGGGGTCTTTTGTTCTATATGAGTTTTAGGATTGTTTTTTTCTATTTCTGTGAAGAATGCCATTGGACTTTTGATAGGGATTGCATTAAATCTGACATTTTAATAACATTAGTACTTCCAATCTATAAACGTAGAATATCTTTATTTGTGTATTATTAAATTTCTTCATCAATGTTTTATAGTTTTCAGTGTTCATATCTTTCACCTCCTTTGCTAAATTTCTTCTTAAATATTTTAATGTTTTTGATGCTGTTGTAAATGGGATTGTTTTCTTGATTTCTTTTTCAGCTAAGTCTAATATTATTTGTACATAGAAATGCTACTGATTTTTATGTTGATTTTGTATTAATATCTTGCAGCTTTACTGAATTCATGTATTAGTTCTGACAGGGTTTTTTGTGGAATTTTTGGATTTTCCTATGTAGAGGATCATGTCATCTGCAAATAGAGATAATTTTACTTTTTTTTTCTGATTTGGATGATTTTTGTTTTTTGTTTTTTCTTGTCTGATTGCTCTTGCTAGTACTTCTAGTACTGTGTTGAATAAAAATGATGAGAATGGGTATCCCTGTCTTATACTCAATCTTAGTAGAAAAGCTTTCAGTTGTTCCCCACTGATTATTATGTTAGCTATGGATTTTTCATAAATGGCCTTTATTGTGTTGAGGAACTTTCCTTCTATACCTGTACCGTTAAGAGGTTTTATCAAGAAAGGATGCAGAACTTTTTCAAATGCTTTTTCTGCATCAGTTGAGATGATCGTGTGATTTTTATCTTTTATTCTGTTAATGTGAATGTATCACATTGATTGATTTACATGTGTTTAATCAATCTTGCGTGCCAGGGATAAATCCCACTAGATTTTTGATGTGTTGTTGAATTCCATTTGCTAATACTTTATTGAGGATTTTTGATTCAGTGTTTGATTTATCAGAGGTATTGGCCTATAGTTTATTGTGATTTCTTTGTCTGCCCTAGGTATTAAGGTGATGTTGGCCTAGTAAAATATGTTTGGAAGTATTTCCTCTAGCTCCATTTTTGGAAGGGTTTAAGCAGTATTGGTGATAATTTTTCTTGCAATGTTTGGTAGAATTCAGTCATGAAGCCATCTGGTCCTGAGCTTTTCTTTGTTAGAAGGTCTTTTATGTTACTTTTCTGTTCAGGCTTTCTGTTTTTGTTTCTTCCTGATTAAATCTTGGTAGGTGATATTTTTCTAGGAATTTATCCATTTCTTCTGGGTTATCCAATTTGTTGGCATATAATTGTACATAATAGTCCCTTATGATCCTTTTTATTTCTTAGGCGTCTGTTATAATGTCTCCACTTTCATTTCTGATTTTATTTATTTGAGTTTTCTTTTTTTCTTAGTCTATTTAGCTAGAGGTTTGCCAATTCTTGTTTATTTTTTTAAAGAATCAAGTCTTGGTTTTATTGATTTCTCCTCCCCCCATAGTTTTTCTGTTGTCTATTTGATTTATTTCTGCTTTGATCTTTATTAGTTCCTTCCTTTTGTTAATGTTGGGTTTATTTTGTTCTTTTTCTAGCTTCTCGAGATGTAATGTTAGGCTCTTTATTTGGGATCTTTCTTTCTTTTTTTAATGTAGACATTTCTTGCTATAAGCTTTCCTCTTGGAACTGTTTTTGTTGCATCCTATAGGTTTTGATATGTTGTGTTTCCATTATTGTTTGCCTCAAGATATTTTTAATTTCTCTTTTGAGTTTTTCTTTGATCCATTGGTTGTTCAGGAGCATGTTGTTTAATTTCTACATATTTGTAAATTTTTCAAGATTCTTTCTGTTACTTAGTTTTTGTTTTATATGGTTGTGGTTGGAAACAATACCAGATGCGATTTCAGTCTTCTTGAATTTGTTTAGACTTGTTTTATGACCTAACATATGGTCTATCCTGGAGAATGTTCCATGTGTGTTAGAGAATAATGTATATTCTGCTGTTCTTGGATGGAAAGTTTTATATAAGTCTGTAGGAACATTTGGTTTGAAGTGCAGATCAAAATGTAGTATTTCCTTATTAATTTTCTATCTAGTTGATCATTGAAAGGGGGATATTGGAGTCCCCTACTATTGTATTGCTATGTATTTCTTCCTTCATGTCCACTAATATTTGCTATATACATTTAGGTGCTTTGATGTTGGGTGCATATATATTTACAATTGTTATGTCCTGATGAATCGAACCTTTATCATTAAATAATGACATCCTTTGTCTTTTGTAATGGTTTTTGACTTGAAAGCTATTTTCTCTAAGTATAGCTACCCCTGCTCTCTTTTGATTATTATTTGAATGGAATATCTTTTTTCATCACTTCACTTTTAGCTTATATATGTTTCTAAAGCTAAAATGGGTCTCTTGTTGGCAGCATATAGTTGACTTTTTAAAAAACTCACTCAGCCACTCTGTCTTTTGATTGGAGAGTTTAATCCATATACATTCAAGGTTATTATGGATAGGTAAGGACTTACTTCTGCCATTTCGTTAATTGTTTTCTGGTGGTTTTGTAGATTCTTTGTTCTTTCCATCCTTTCTTATTGTATACTTTTGAGATTTGATGATTTTCTGTAGTGCTAAGCTTTGATTCCTGTCTCTTTTCTTGTTTATGTGTCTACTGTAGTTTTTTGCTTTGAGGTTACTCTGAGGACTTACATAAAACATCCTATGGTTATAATAGACAACTTTAAGCTAATAACAATTTAACTTTGGTCACATACAAATACTCTAGACTTTTACCCTCCCCTCACAATTTGTATTTTTATTGCCACAATTTACAATTTTTTATATTGTATATTCCTTAACAATTTGTTGTAGCTGTAGTTATGTTTGACTGTTTTGACTTTTAATCTTCATACTAGAGATTTGAAACATTTACACACCACCATTACAGTAATGGAGTATTCTGAATATGACTATAAATTTATCTCTACTAGTATGTTTTATGCTTTGATGTTTTTTTATGCTAGTAATCATTGTCCTTTCATTTCCATCGAAGAACTCTCTTAAGCATTTCTTGTAAGGCAGGTCCAGTGTTGATAAATTCTCTCAGTTTTTGCTTTTCTAGAAGACTATTTTTCTTTCATTTCTGAAGGCCAGCTTTGCTGGGTATAATATTCTTGGCTGGCAAGGTTTGTTTTTTTTCCTTTCAGCACTTTGACTATATCATCCCATTCTCTCCTGGCTTGCAAGGTTTCTGTTTAGACATCCACTGATAGTCCAATAGGGACTTGTATGTGACTTGATACTTTTCTCCTGCTACTTTTAAAATTCTCTTTCTCTTTGACTTTTGACATTTTGACTATAATGTGCCTCGATGAGAACCTCTTTGGGTTCAACCTGTTTGGGGATCTTTGAGCTTCATGAATATGGATATTCACATCTCTCCCAAGATTTGTGAAGTTTTCAGCAATTATTTTGTTAAATCTTTCTGTGCCTTTCTCCATCACTTCCATGTAATGCAAACATTTGTTTGCTTAATGGTGTTTCATAAGTTCAATAGGCTTTTTTCATGCTTTTTTATTTTTCCCCTCCTCTGATTGGGTTATTTCAAAAGACCTGTCTTCAAGTTCAGAGATTCTTTCTTGTGCATGATCTAGTCTAATGTTGAAACTCTGTTGTATTTTTTATTTCATTCATTGAATTTTTATAGCTCTAAGATTTCAGTTTGGTTCTTTTTTATGATTTCTATTTCTGTTGAATTTCTCTTTCACATTGCTAATTGTTTTTCTGATTTCATTGAATTGTCTCTTTGTATTCTCATGTATCTCGCTGAGTTTCCTTAAGATCCTTATTTTTAATTCCTTTTCAGACAATTTGTAAATTTTTGTTTCTTTGGAGTCAGTTACTAAAGAATTATTGTGATCCTTCAGTGGTGTCATGTTTCCTGTGTGTACTTATGATGTTTGCAAATCTGGTGGAACAGTCACCTCTTGCAAACTTTACAGAATATGTTTCCTAGGGAGAGACTTTCATCCACATAGGTCTTTGGGTGCAGGTTTGGAAGGGTGCCGTGGCTCAGGTTCCAAGTGGATGCAGTGGGATGTGTATCTGTACAGAATCTGCCTCTGTGCAAATTCTTCTGCTGCGATCAACACCAGTAGTGACTGCTGGTGCCTCAGAGGTTTACTTAGGCTGCAAGAGTCTGTGGCAGTGTGTGCTGTTAGAGTCCTCAGTGACAAGGGCTTTTAGGATCTTCCTGTTCTCATTTTCCCCAAAATGAGAGTCTTAGCTGAGGTGATCCTTCTTGGCATTGGATGTGACATGACCCACAAGCAGCTGCAGTGGTGTTGGATTCCAGGGTACAAGTGCCCAGAGCAGCTGTGGAGTCTAGGTCCTGGGCTTAGGGTCTTGTGAACCTACGGTGGCACCTGGGATTGGAGGCACAGGTTCACTCCGAGGCACAGGTAGATGCATGTAGCCCACAAAGCTGGGGCCTTTGGCTCTGAGGTGCACTCCAGCTGCTTAGGCCTACAGAGCTGGGTTGCAGCTATGACTTTGATCCTGGGGGCAGGACAGAGTACTGGCCTGGCTCTGGGAAAGTGTCCTCTGGAATTTCAGGCCCTGGATTGCAGGGCACAGCTGCAGTTTGGAAACCAGAGCCAGTAGGGCATAGTGGCAACATACACCCCAGGGGACGAGGCACCACATAGTGGTGACTTTGGACCCTGCACTGGAGGGACATGGCAGTATCTCAGGCTCTGTGAGGCCAGGTGCAGCATCAGGAAGTACTCAGGGATGGCAGAGTGTGGCTGTGGCTTGGGCTCTGGGGGTAGGACACAGCACAGCAATCGTTTTACTCCTTGAGGGGGCAGGGTGCCTCAGCAGTTTAGATTTTAGGGTCAGTTCAGTTCCAGGGAAGCAGGGTGCTGCAGTTGTTTGTCCTGGAGGGCAGGGCACCCCAGCTCAGCCAATGCTTTGTTTCCCTGGGATGCAGGGTGCCGCATTGGCTCAGCCAAAGCACCTGTTCTTATGAAGTGGAATTCTGCTTCAGCTCTGGATGACCAAGGCACAGATTTACGAGGAGGTAGGGTGCCATGGCAGCCTGGCCCCTCAGGATAGGCTGTATGCTGCGATTTGGATGCGGTTTGTCCCTGCCAAAACTTATATTGAAATTTGATTCTCAGTGTGGTGGTGTTTGGGAGGTGGGGCCTAGTGGGACATGTCTAAGTCATGGGGCAGATCCTTCAGGAATATATTGTGCCATCAATTAGTTACCAGAGAGTGCAATGTTATAAATGTGAGTTCAGCTTCCTGGACTCTCTCTTGCTTCTTCTCTTTGCTATGTAATCTCTTTGCATGCATCTGTTTCTCCTTCCGCTTTCTGCAGTGAGTTGAAACAGTGTGAGAGTCTCTCAGATGGGCTCCCAGGTCTTGGACTTTCCAGTCACCAGAATTGAGAGCCAAATAAACATCTTTTTAAAATAAAGTACCCAGTCTCAGGTATTTTATAGCAACACTAAATGGACTAAGACAGTGTATCAGCAACGACTCAGGGGTGGCGGGCCACCAGGTGGGGGTGGTAATGGGGTGAGAAAGCCTCAGGGATGGAAGGGTGCAGTGGCTACTCACCCCTGCAGCGGGACACACTCCAGCAGAGTTTCCGTTTCCAAGATGGCACAGTGCACTGCAGCGTGGGTTGTGGGGGCAGGGCACAGTGTCAGCTCCTTCTGGGGGGGGGTGGGGGGAGCTCAGCCATCTGGACCAGACTCCAGGTGGCTCTCTTAGCTAGCCATAGCACTTGTAGGGGGCGCTGAGGTCCTCTTGCTTACCTTTTCCCTACAGGGAGCCATCTGCCTGGTTCAAGCTGATGCTGACTGGGCGATTGGGGGGAGTGCAGAGGCATGTTGTTTCCGTCCCTTCTTTATGTGACTGTCCTGGTTTCTGGGTTCTACCGGATTTTTGCCACCCCTTTGATGTGCTCTGGCACTCTCCTTTGGTTATTTTCATTGAAATATAGTTGTTTATTTGTTGCTTTGGCTGTCCTTGTGGTGGCGGGACAAGCACAGGGGATTCTGGTTGGCATCTTGCTGACATCACTCCTGTTTAAACTTGCTGTTGTATACTTTTTTGAACTTTTCCCCCCACCATATACATGTATTTTTTAAATGTTAATATGCTAATTTTTATTGAAGCAATGTGAGATTTTATTAAATTTTTAATGTTTTAGTAAACTTTATTGAAATGTTAACATACATACAGAAAAATATCCAAATCATAAATATACAGCTCAGTGAATGTAGCACACCGAAGCTGCCATGCCCTGTACCAAGCAGTAGAATTACCAGCACAGCAGAAGGCCCTTACCCCAGTCACTATTCTTCTCCTCTCCAATGGTAGCCCCTGTCCCAACTCCTGATGTGTAGATTGGTTTTGCCGGATTTTGAGTTTTCTAAAATATAGCACATACTATTTTTCCTGGCTTCTTCGATTCGATATAGGCATCAGCCATATTCTTGTAGATGGCAGACATTCATTTATTATTATTGTTGAGTTCCGTCATGTGATAGTGTCATAGTTTATCCATTGATGGGTAAAAATGACTTCCAGTTCTTGGCCATTACAATGCTGCCCTGAACACTAGATCTTGGGTGTGTGAGTTGTTTGGTACACACGCTTCTGTCAGAAGATCCCCAGGGGTGAGGTGTGGGCTCCAGCGTGCGTGTGTAGCCAGTGTCAGCTCGGGCCAGTGCCAGTTCTGGAGCCGCAGCAGCTCAACCCGTACCTGCAGCTCCGGAATTCTCGTCCTTCCGCTGCCTTGCCGGTGGTCGGCCTGTCAGTGTGGTTTTATTTCAGGGTTTCAGTGCCTGTCTGGATTCCCACTGCATTTAGATTTTGGTCTCAGAACTTCATTACTTTCTTCACAGCTTAACCATGCATTTGAAAAGATTTATTTGTTTTAGTCTAGGATATTATTCAGTTGTTTTGTCATAAAATAGTAGTTTAAGGTTTCATTCTGCTCTTCTGCTAGAAACAGAAGTCCCCAGGCATTATGCTTTCTATAAAATAGTTAATAAAATTTCAGATCAACTTACATGAATTTTTATTCAAGTATACTTCAAGATGTGGTGCCATTACCCAGGTGTGGTGCTTACACTTTTGTGAGAAGGACATTTCTCTGAATTTTTTAAAGCAATTTGGGTTTCTTAACAGAGAATTTTGAATATTACTATGGATGATGTCTTTAATAATGAATTTAAAGACATAAGAGAAATATTGTCTATATAGTTGATGCCGACCTTGGTAAAGGCAAGGGTAAAACTTGCAACTTTAACAGTGTTTCTGAGGCAGTTAGGAATTTTGGTCATTTTACTTAATTTGAACAGAACTTAGATTACCTTGAAAATTCAATGTAAAGTGTTTTGCCTTCATCTATTGTTTGAATCTCACTTTTTTCAGCCAGCTTTCTATTAGAAATAGAATAAAGTTAAACTTCTTAATTAGAACCAGGGATGGGGACACTTAGGCTGCTGATTAGAGAAAGAACTCTGTCCTTAAATCAAGAGAGTTTGATAGTCAAGA
Organism: Avahi laniger; assembly: GCA_963575035.1. NCBI lineage: Eukaryota > Metazoa > Chordata > Mammalia > Primates > Indriidae > Avahi > Avahi laniger. Next base: position 1,670 of record CAUYSK010087828.1, on the reverse strand, counting down.
TGAAAAGCCTAGATTATTCTTGTTAGAGTGGAAAACAACCACTTCAGTGCTCCAAAGATAAGTGCCCTGAATTTTCCATTAAAAGAAACTTTGGAAGCCGACGCAGGAGGATGACTTGAGGTCAGGAGTTTGAGACCAGCTTGAGCAAGAGTAAGAACCCCTTTCTACAAAAAATAGAACAGTTAGCTAGATGTGGTGGTGTGCACCTGTAGTCCAGCTACTCGGGAGGCTGAGGCTGAGCCCAGGAGTTCGATGCTGTAGTGAGCTTTGGTTGTGCCACTTTACTCCAGCTGGGTGACAGAGTGAGACCCTGTCTCTAAAACAAACAGATAAAAACTTTGGATCTGTTCAGTTTGCTCTATTGAAACCCCGTAATCCCATGCCAAAGAAATGGGCACAGTTGATCTTTTGGAAGTTATAAATAAATATAATCTGTTCCCGTTTGCCTAGAGTTGTGAATGTTCCCTGAGGTGGTCTGTATTTGATAAATGATTGAGTGCTGGTTTCTGAGGGACAGCAGACTAGTTTTACTGATCTTGTGGAAAAGTTAATCGATGAGATTTTATGCAAAAGTTTTAAACGCACATACATTGTAATTTATATATGTCACAGTCTTTGTTTTCTTTTTCTTTTTAGCCAATTCTGAGACAAAAGAAACATTTTAATTCATTGCACATTCCAAAAGCTTTGCAGAAGGCCTTGCCATTTAAGAACAAGCCCAAGACCCAAGCAAAGGCAGGCAAAGTGCCGAAGGACAGGAGGAGACCAGCCGTCATACGTGAGCCTCATGAAAGGAAGGTACTGTCACCAGGTGTCTTACCACAGGGTGCATTTAGTCATGAAAATAGTGCTCTTTATAGCACACTTGGCATTTCTGCTGCATTCTTAGTTTTCATCAGGAAAAGGGTAAGGGCTAGAGTTATTCAAGGCAATAGAACTGGAAGTTCAAGGAAGGGCCAGAGTCCCTGTGCATTTTAATAGGGAGAAACAGGCACATACCCAGGGAACCACTCTGTCCTCATTAGCTGCACACAGTGTCCACGGCGTGATCAACCGAGGTGGTTTTGTGGTAAAGGTAAAATACGCTCACACATGGAGATGCATGTGTATCTGCATGCCTGTTGTGATTTCCTAGGGGAGAGTGAGTTTTCACTGAGTTAATATTTCTGTGGATCACGGATCGCCTTTAGTTTCGATACCATCAGCCGAGGGGTTAGCCACTGAAACAGAGCGCAGCGTGCCGTGACTGTGGGAACATTCTGATGCTCGCTTTGTTTGTCAGATCCTGGCCCTGCTGGATGCTCTGAGTACGGTGCACAGCCAGAAGGTGAAGAAGACCAAGGAGCAGCGGCACCTGCACAATAAAGAGCACTTCCGGGAAAAGCAGAAGGAGGAGGAGGAGAAGCTGAAGCGACAGAAGGACCTCAGGAAGAAGCTCTTCCGGATCCAGGGTCAGCAGGAAAGAAGGAGACAGCAGCGCAGTCTGAAGGGGGCCGAGGAGCAGCCGAAGTGAGCCTTCGGAACGGAGGGGCCGTCTCTGGATGTGCAGAGACGGACGGTTTCGACTATCGCAGTGCTCGTAGGCAGCAAGTCGGGGGGCCAGAGCCGCAGAGAGACGTCTGTGTGGAACGCGCCACCCAGACCTTGGAGAGGAAGAGTGGAGGGGAGGA
>CAUYSK010087827.1:0-29524 GCA_963575035.1 Avahi laniger | reverse complement strand
GGGAAGCATAGTGTGCTGTGGGATGTAAGTCAGGAGTTTCTAACCCACCCTTGTGGGCCAGAGGGTGTGTCAGGGAATGTTTCTCCGAGGAAGCGAAGTCGATGCTTGTCTTAATCCATTCCTGGTGCTATAACAAAATACTACAGACTAGAGAATTTACAACCAATAGAAACTTATTTCTCATAGTTGTGGAGTCTGGGAACACTGAGATCAAGGTGTTGGCAGATCTGGTACCTGGTAAGGGCTTATTCTCTGCTTCCAAGATGGCACCTTGTTGTTGTGTACTCCAGGGTGGAGGACTGCTGTGTCCTCATGACAGAAGGGGCAGAAGGGCAAAGGATGAACTCACTCCCTCAAGCCCTTTTCTAAGGGTCCTACTCATGACAGTGGGATCTCATGGCCTAATCACCTCCCATAGGCCTCACCTCTAAATACCATCACCTTAGGGGTTAAGTTCCAACCTATGGATTTTGGAGGGACACATACATTCAAATCATAGCAATGCTGAAATCTGAAGGATAAGTAAAGGTTAACTGGAAGGAGAGTTGAATAGGGGATGGTGTGGAAAGAAAGTTCTAGAAAGTGGTAAAAACATGTTAAAAGCTCCAGAGACAAAAGATAGTCTAAGGGGTTTGAGAAATTCATGCAAGTCCAGTATGGCCAGAAGTCAAGGCCAAAAATGGGTAGAAATGAGGTTGGAAGTGAGGAAGAGAGATCACAGAGAGCTTTGTGTCAGCCACTAGAGAGGCTGGTACTTCACCTGAGGACAATGGCAGGTTATCTAAGCTTCATCAGATATGTCTCTACCAAGATGACTCTGGCTGGGGAGGAGTTGGAGGTCTCTGGAGTATCCAAAAGGTCTGCCTTAGGGTGTGTGTGAAGATGGTATAAAGCAGTTGCTTGAAAGATTTATAGAAAATTAAGTGGAAAATATTTGCTAATAAATAGGATAGGGGAAACTAATTAAATAGCTAGTTAATTAAAACTATACCCTGTGCCTTAAATGATTTAATACAACATATAAAGGTGCTTACTTATTTTTTGCTGAACAAAAAATATATAGATGCTTTCTAAAATGAAGACAAGGGAAAATAAGAATAAAACAAAAGCAGCCGTGGAGGAGTAAAATTAGTTCTTGAAATGAAAGCCCGAAATTCCTATTCTTTTGTAAACAGATAACAACTTTAGGAAATTTATGCATATTTATGATTATCCCAAGAACTGGGAAGAAAGGAAATGTTTTTCTCTGTAGAGATAATTTTTAATAATAGTATAGTTGGTTTTAATCTCCATTTGCACTCTCAGGTATGAAAGAAATATTGTTTCTCATTTTCTGTGAATGAACTTCATCTAGGTTTTGAGGCCAGCCAGGTTGGTGGAACATTTAACATCAGTTGTTCTGGGGGGTGTTTTTAAATTTCCTGGGTTTTACATAATACCCTTTGGCCCTTCAAATCCAAGGGCCCTCTGCGGCTTCTATGTTGTGTTTAGGACTCAGGAATCTGCCTGATGTGCGGAACCTGAAGATGAGTCCGGTTTCACCAGGAAAACAGAAATCGCACTAGGTTTTTCAAATAGAAGGGACTTGATACAGAATTTGTCACGCAGGTGGTGATGGACTGAAAGAGCAAGCAGGGATCACTAGGTAACCAGAGATACTAACTGCAGGAGGCGACTACCACCCCTAATGCTAGAAAAATGAAAGGAAGAATGGGTTTCACCAGAATCCAGGTGCCAGGGGCATCCAGCAGAGTTGGTTCTCAGACCTGAGTAGGTGCTACTACTTGATTGCTTCTGGTACCTCTAGTGTGACGAGGCTGGTTCTGATTGCGTGAAAAGAAATTCTCCTTTAATCTTTCAATCCACCTGTAAAGCCTTATCTTAGTCAGTTTGGGCAGCTATAACAAATGACCACAAACTACGTGGCTTATAAACAACAGAAATTTATTTCTTGCAATTCTAGAGGCTGGGAAGCCCGGGATCAAGAGACCAAGGCAACAGCAGACTTGGTATCTGACAAGGGCTTACTCTTCTGGTTCATAGATGGCACCTTCTAGCTGCGTCCGTCCATCCTCGAGTACTGGAAAGAGCAAACAAGCTCCCTCAGGCCTCTTTTATAAGGGCGTTAATCCCATTCATGAAGGCTCCACCCTCATTACTTAGCCACCATCCAGAAGGCCTAATCTTTTAATGTTAACACATTCGGAATTAGGTTTCAACATATGAATGTTGAGCAGGGACCCAAACATTCAGACCACAGTAGCCCTCCTCTGGGTTGCGCACTGCCGTCTTCCTGTTGCATCCTCCCACGGGGATGAGAGTGCTAGAAAGCTCTCTAGGGTCTCTTACATAAGGCCACTAGTGCCATGTATGAGGGCTCTACCCTTCTGACCTAAATTACCTCCCAAAGGCCCCACCTTCTCCTATCATTACATTGGAATTAAGACTTTGACATATGACTTTTGGGGGGACACATACACTCAGTTCACATCAAGCCTCCTATAGGCAGAACGTAACAAACTGTCGGATGGCAAAGGAAGTGGGAACTGAAATTTGCAGAGTCTCAGTGCCAGCATCACAGGCAGAGTAACGAAGGGTGGTTTGGAGCTGAGATGCACCAGGTAAAGCACAGGCTTGTGAGGGGCCATATCCCCAGCAGCCTTGCTACTCCAGATCTCCCAGCCTCCTCTCATCTCTGCAGCCCACCCCTGCCTCTAACCTGGGGTAGCTCCGTTCCACCCTTGGTCTTTCTTTTCTTTTTAAAATTTTATTATAAGTTGAAAAATTATAGTTTTATATATATATATGGGATACAAAGTAATATTATGTTTTGTATATACACTGTGGAATGATTAAATCAAGCTAATGAACATATCCGTCATCTCAAATATGAGATGACATATCTGTCATCTCTACTCTTTTAGCAATTTTGAAATATACAACAGATTATTATTCACTAGAGTTACCATTGCCCTCTGTTCCTCCTCTTGATCACCCACAATAGATGCTGATGTCCATTAGATTCACAGCCTGAATCATTAACAATCAAAAGACTAGATTTTATTCCTTTAGGACAGGCCTCCAAGTGAGTGAGAGTGAATGTTTGCACTCTTTCCTTCTCATACAGGAAAGAAAAAGAAAGAAAACAAGGAGGTTACCTTCTGTAATAGAGCAGAACAGCCAACTGTGGCCACGACCATAACACTGACTGTGGTAGGCTCCGCAAAGACCCCCAGTGATGCCCACGGCCTAATCCCTGGAATCTGTAGAGATGTTACCTTACCTGGCAAAAGGGGCTTTGCAGATGTGATTAAATTTAGCATTTTTAGATGAGATTACCCTGGATTACCTGGCTGGGCCCAGTATAATCACAAGGGTGTTTCTAAGAAAAAATCAGGAGGATTAGAGTCAGTGAGGAAGTGATCACAGAAATTGGGGTGATACAGGACCCAGAGTCAAGAATGTGGGAGGCCCTTAGACACTGGAAAAGGCCAGGAAACAGACTTCCCTGGAGCCTCCAGAAGTAATGCCACTCAGCCAATACCTTGATTTTAGCCCTCTAAGTCTCATTTTGGACTTCTGACCTCCAGAATGGTAAAATAATCAATTATAATAGTATTGTTTCAAGCCGCTAAATTTGTGGTTATTTGTTACAGCAGCAATAGGAAACTCATACATTGACCATTTATTGTGTGGCTATAATCGGGCCTCAGGCCCTGGGCTGGAAGCTGCATAAGCACCAACTCCCTTTGATTAGGTCAATAACACAAGGAGGATGAAGGTATTATTCTCATTTCACAGATGAGAAAAATGAGACTCAGGGAATAAAATGAAGAGACTTTATATAGTGCCTAAGCAGTGTGGTCAGCATGGATGGAGCTGGCATTTGGAGGCTGTCAGTCTGTCTCCAAAGCCTGCTCTTCTAACCATCATAAGAACTGCCTTCTCACTGCATGCTGTTAATCGAGCCACAGGAAGAAGTGCTCCTACACATCCTTTAAGGACCAGAAGAGATGAACCATTCAGAGTATATGTGTATATAGTTACATACTGGCAATTAAAGCAAGAAAGTGCTAAAAATATAATTGAAATGGTACCTTGAAATTTGTTTACAGTATTAATTTTTGAAAAAAATTGTTGCAGAGGTAAATTTTAAGCAGTGTGGATTAACCTATAAATTCAGAATCAGTTGAATCTAAAAAAGTTTAATTCCAATTTTATGTACTGACATGATACTTCTTAAGAATATAAGTCTAAGCAGAATATTAATGCTTTAAAAATTTATAGGCAATGGAATGAACCAGGAGACTCATACAGTGTTTTTGAGTATTACAGGTTCTTAGAAAAATCCTGCTTTTCAATTCAAACGTGTATAGGAATGTTTAGGAAACACAGGTAAATTCCAAGAAGAAAATAAACATTAATTACTCATAAGCCTATGTTCCAAAAGTAGTACAAGATGAAAGACTTTGAGATTTGTGATAGAGATACAAATTTATTTACTCTACAACATAGATGTACATACAAATGATAGTTTTTGTATCTTGTTTAAAATCAATCTAATTTTCTTAATAAGTTCTCACCTCCTAGGATGTCTAATCCAATGTAGACATTTATCTGAACCAATAATTTAAACAATTCTTTTAGATAATGTTCAGTCTTCTGAGATAATTGCACAATGTTATCTCCACCTACTTCCAGCTTCCTATGCTTCTCTGTAGAATGGTATCTGGGTTGATCGGGGAGCAGAGCTCGTATGATCTCAGAGAAGCTGAAGGAAAACATTCTTCAGTTGAGGTGGTGTCCAGAACACACAGGTTAAAAAAAAAAAAAAAAAACTTGCAGAGACACTTCACAAAGGTGGAAATCTGAAAGACCAATACACATATGAAAAAGTGCTTAAAGTCATAAGTAATCAGGGAAATATGAATTTACTATCACAGTGAACTACCACGATCACAACTATTAAAATTTCAAACAGTGACAATTGTCAAGTGTTGGAGAAGGGATAGAGTTCTGGAACTCTCATTCACCCTACTCGAGAGTGAATGGATTCAACCACTTGGGAAATTTTTAGAAGGACATGCTAAAATTGACCCAGCGATTTCTCTTTTAGGTATTTACTCAACAAAAATAAGTATATATGTTCACTAAAAGACAGGTTTATAAATGTTCATGGCAGCATTATTTATTATAGATCAAAATAGAAATACATGTTCATGAATGATAGAATAAATAAATAAATTGTGATATATTCATAAAATAGAATCCTATATAGGTAATCAAAAGTAATGAACAACCTGGATGAATGTTACAGACATAACATTGAGCAAAGGTGTTGAGCCATAAAAGAACTCAGGCACAGAACATTTCATGCTATTTGACTTTGTGAATATTAAGTTTAAAAAGCTAAGATATGGTGTTAGAAGACACTATAGACACCAAGACAGTGGGAGGTGGGAGAAGATATTGATTGGGAGGATACAATGAGGGCTTTTAGGGGTCCTGGTGCTGGTAATGTTCTATTTCTTGAGCTCTACGGTAGTTACACAGGTGTGTTTATTTTGTGATAATTCATGGTCGTATATGCTTAGGATCTGTGTTTTTTTCTGTACGCTTCCAAGGAAAAAGTTAAAAGAATAAAAAACTTGTGATGCTATATAAATGCACAGTGTGCCTTTGAGAGGAAAATAAGATAAAAACCATTTCTCCCCTTTAGAAGCAATCATTCCTGAAACCATTGCTTAAGCTGTCTAGCCTAAGTGGCATCTGAACAGTGCAGCCCTTGCTACTTTGAATATTGCAGCAATAATTGAGTAAAGGTAGCAGGAAGTAGACAATAAGTGCTTACTGAGTGCCACTGACTGATAGAATTGCAGTGTTGAAAGTGTGTTGCATCTTGCTGAAGGGACCCCACTAAATCTGGCAGGAGCCTCATTTAAATAACAATGACAATAATAACTACCATATACCGCAAGAGGAATTTGTCATAGATTCACCTGAAGTGACAGGATGGAGTGAGGGGCTGAGATGCATTGAAGTAGGATGTCCTAGGACTCAGATCCCAACATGACTTAAGGACAATTTGAGAGTCAAAGAAAGATGGCAAGTCAGGGGCCGGTATGGTGGATCACACCTGTAATCCCAGCACTTTGGGAGGCTGAGGTGAGAGGATCACTTAAGCCCAGGAGTTTGAGACCAGCCTGGGTAACATGGAGAGACCCCATCTCTATGAAAAATAAAAATCAGGGGTTCGAGGCTGCAGTGAGCTATGACGATGCCACTGCACTCCAGCCTGAGCGAAAGAGACAGACACTGTCTCAAAAAAAAAAAGAGAGAAAGAGAGATTGAGAAAGAAAGGTGACAAGGTCAGATATAGGAAAGCAGAGCCTGATCCCATGAGGAGAAGCCACAAAAGAGAGAATGAGATTTTGAGGTCAGGTTTAAGAGCAGGTTGGGGTGTAGAGTGTGGCGTTGGTCTGGCGAATAGCTCAGGGCTAAACCAGGAACAGGGAGAAGGTGCTATTAGGTTATTCCACCTCTGCTCAGCTAAAAGGGTCTGACTCAAATAGGGAGAAATAGTAAAATCTTGGGTTTTTCCTAATGTACTTGATCATCATGTTATCTAAAACTACACATTTAATCTAACCTACAGAAAATTAGAAAAAGGGAGTACATTATCCACAATCTATCTGTAATTTGAGGAGTGTTTGGCTACTGGGAAGCATTTTTAAAAAGTCATATGGCTCATAGGGAAGCATCGAGTCACATGGCTGAAAGGTGTGGGCAGCAGTGTTTCCACGTGGGGGGAGTACAGAAGGTGTCTGCCGAAGAGAGCATGCACGCTCTTCCCCACACGGGAAGAGCTTACTTTAGTGCTTGATTGCAAAATGTTATAGCACAGCTGGCTGTTGGTGAGAATGGCTTGAAAGCTTTTGGCTTCTCTGCAAAGTATTATGAAAAAATCCTGTTGCTATAGATAAAAAAGATTTTTGTTTTGTTTTGTTTTAATGTTAAATGTGACATCTGAATTAATTATCTTCCTTGTATCTTATAGATGGGTAAGTTTTCACTTCTTAGAATATTAAATACCTAAAAGTTTAGGCAAAAACATCCAGACATGTCTCTATTAAAAAATATTGTTCACTCCTTCTAGTAGCTGGAAGGGCCCATTTGGCTTTCTGTGTTTCCATTCTTAATTGAGGCTTAGGCAGCTGTGCCCCCGCCAGCAGGTTCAGCTCAGCTCCAGAATCTAGGACAAATCCCATTCCAGGCACGACAAATGTGAAAAGCATTCAGTTTTTTTGCTGTTCGTTCTGCTGTGACTTCTGATTCTCAGTAACATTTACGACAACACAATCAAAATAGCTACCTTTATGAACTGAATGTTTGTGTCCCCCCCAAAATTTATATGTTGAAGACCTTCTCCCCAGTGTATTTGAAGGTGGGATCTTTGGAAGGCGATTAGGTTTAGAAGAGGTCATGAGGGTGGAGCCCACATGATAGGATTAGTGTCTGTAAAAGAAAAAGAGACCAGCGCTTGCTCTCTTGCTCTCTGCTTGGTGAGGAAATAGCCAAAACGTGGCCAGTCACAAACCAGGAAGAGGACCCTTATCAGACACCGAATGTACTGGCACCTTGATCTTGGATTTTTCAGCCTCCAGAGCTCCGAGAAACAAGTTTAAGCCACTCAGTTGTTTAAGTCACCCAGTCTGTGGTATTTTGTTATATCAGCCAAAGCGAAGACACTGCTGTATGCCAATGTGCAAGAGGAATTCGTCACAGATTCAACCGAAGTAATGTACACAGAGGGCTTTCTTTTTATTTCATTGAAGACAGACCAAGAGGGAAAAGACAGAAGATTTTTTTTTAAATACTTAAACAGGCTTCCTAAAGTTGAGTTCCCTGGAATAACTTCTTTTTTTTTTTGAGACAGAATCTCACTCTGTTGCTCGGGCTAGAGTGCTGTGGCATCAGCCTAGCTCACAGCAACCTCAAACTCCTGGGCTCAGGTGATCCTCCTGCCTCAGCCTCCCAAGTAGCTGGGACTACAGGTATGCGCCACCATGCCCGGCTAATTTTTTCTATTTTTAGTTGTTTGGCCAATTTCTTTCTATTTATAGTAGAGATGGGGTCTCGCTCTTGCTCAGGCTGGTCTTGAACTCCTGAGCTCAAGCAATTCTCCCGCCTCGGCCTCCCAGAGTGCTAGGATTACAGGTGTGAGCCACCGCACCTGGCCTGGAATAACTTCTTATGACAGACAGTCCGACTCTCAGATATCTAGCCATGGCTGCCTGGAGATTTTTGTGATTCTCAAGAAACTTTTCCCATTGATCAAAACCCAATCTTTTCCCTGGTACCAGTGCTGCTATTTTGACTCAGTATTTTTTTTGCAAGAAGAAGGTAATTCACTTATTAATAACCAACCAGAGACTACAATTTATTTCTATTTATTTTAGGGCATGTATATTATTATAATATATTATTGAGAGCTGTGTGTTGAAATCTGTGCTAAAAGTTGTATTTGAATGAGCTCATTTAATACTCATAACTATTCTAGGAAGTATGCACTTTTTCTCTTCTACATTTTTCTTTCATTTTATAGATAAGGAGATATAGACTCTGAGAGTTTAGGTAAAAATTATTAAAAACTGAGAGGATAAACATGGCTCATACTGTTTCTATGTCATAGCTCTAGGTTCTCCCATCTACCAAAACCTTGACAATTAGATAACAAGCTACAGTCTTTATTCTTTTTTTTTTTTTTAAACTCTTTTAACAGAACTGTTGACCAGGGCATGGCCAGATAGGCAAACAAACTGTGAGGACACAAACAGACAATCACTGGGGAGATTCTCCTTCCTCAGTACATAGGCGTCTCAGTGTAGGTGAAATCAAGCATTATATATGAAACCCTATGATCCTTTATTCACATGAGTGCACATGGGATCTCAGAGAGAGAAGGGATGGGTGCCCATGTTTGGGATCACGTGGTGATCTATCATCACAACTTTCTTTAAAGCAGCCCATGGCCACCACCCTTGAGTGGTGGCAGCCAGACCTCTTGTCTTCAAAGAGACAATGATACACACCTAATACTGCTGTACAGCAAAGGGAGACGTTTTTAAAGATGGAAACACCAGGCACACGGGCCTGTTCCCACTACAGGTGGGAACACCTGGTGCAGGTGTTAACTTCTAACCTCCAGCCATGCATGTTCTCTTTGTTCATTAAACTCATAGCTTCTTTACCAACAAGTTGTCTGGAGAAAGCTTGAGCGTTGGGCAGCTAAGTGGCATGGTTCTGAAGCTGGAGGAAGGCTAGAAATGTATCTCAAATTGATGCCAGGAGAGGAAGAATCTGAGCACTGGCTTGAGGAATGGCAGCCATGGTGGCCCTTGTGCGTCTGTCCCCATAATGGTTGACCCGTAATCACCAGCCCTACCTTTCCTGCCAGCACCATTGAATTCTGTGTCTGTCCTGAAAGATCGTCAAGAGTTTGGCTGTTGGCTTATTTATTTTTCATTCTTGTACTATGAAAATCTTCAAATGTAAACAAAGTCAGGGAAAACAGTATGATCCCATTACCCAGCTTCAATAGTTATTAACATTCTGCCATTTTTTTTTTATTTCACATCTTTTTTTCCTACTGTATCTTAAAAAAAATCCAAGAGATCATGTAATTTCACTGGTAATACTTCAGGATATATCACCAACAGATACCGGTATTTTTCCCCCAGTAGAACCACAATATCTTGGTACATCCAACAAAAGTAATAATTATTATTCAGTATAATCTAATACCCAGTCTATATTCATTTTTATCTCAATTTTTTTAAAAAAAGTATAGGTTTCCTTAAATCAGAATCCAAACAAGTCCCATACATTGTATATGATGATTATTTCTCTTTAGTGTCTTTTAATCTAAACAGTTTCCTTCCCTCTTTTTCTTGTGTATTTGCTTTTATGCTGCTTATTTCTTCAGTGGGTGATGTGGAGAGGAAAAGGAACTAGACATGAGAACCAAGCAGTTTGCTGAGTTCTTTTCTCATTATTTATTTTACATCTTTAAATGTATGATAAATGTAAGTATTTTACCTACTTATTATATACCTTGACAACATATAGCCACTTTAATTAGACTTCAATTAATATTGCTGTATTTTTGAGATCCAATAATAGCTACTTGAGAAGTATAGTTTACATTCTGCAAACAAGTTTTCTAGGTGAAGTTTATAATCTCTGTTTTCAATTGCCATGGAGGTATGTTTCTGAAAAGCATAAATTACACAGCTTAATCATGTTACTCTTTACTGTTCCAAATTCTGCCAAATCATTTCAGTGTGTTAGTTGTCACTATTTTATATTTTCCTAATTCGATACCAGTGAATTCTTTCTTTAGATTGCTCAGAAAAATATTATAAGCAAATAAGAATGCAAAGCAAATGGACTCCGAAACACAAACACATATGAAGGTGTCCAGTGAAACTCTGACTAAACTAAAGGAAAATTTAGATTTGGTATGGAGAAATTAAAAAATGATGAGGAGTCATTTGTGTAGTGAACATAGAACATGACCGTGATCTGCAGAGCCCCAGTCTGTCTCCACAGCCTCCTCTAGCACCATCGTACGCACGGGACTATTTTATTCCAGTGTGTACTGTATATGTTCACATCCGCCCATAGCCAGGATCTGTTTCTGATGAATTTCTGTTTGTGATTTTATGTTATTTGTGAAGTTTTCAGACCATGAACTTTTCCATCTATTATAGGTGGTGACATTATCCAGCAAAGTAATGAAACCACCAACATAACAGGTGAGATGTTTGACTTTCACACAATTGGCTTTCATTAGGTAAAGCATTATCGATCAAATGACTCTAATGTATATCCCATATCTATGCTGTCGGGGATACAAGAGCAAAACATATCTGAGCTTCCTTATTTACAGAGAGTTGAGAAGGGGATGAAGGAATTGCAATTAAGAAGAATATTTCTCTTTGCAGCTCTCCTCTCTATCTACTCTCCCTGTGTTTCTGGTATGTTTGGGCGAAGGGGTCCAGCCTGTATCCAAGGAAGTGCAGTGCTGTTGAAAGCTGATGACATGATGTTTGTTCATTCAGTTATATGGGGAGGATTAAAGGAAGAAAAAGAATAAGGGAGGATTAAAAAGAAAAAAAAGAGGAAGATCAAGAGAAACTGTGGGTAAATAATGAGATAACCAATGGAGCCAAGGAACACAGGGAAAAAAGTGAAAGATAGTGATTACTGTGCAACTGAGTTTCAGGAAGAGTAACTCCAAACCTCACTAACAAAAGTTTATAAATTGCAAATGTTGAGTTTGTTTAAAGGCAATTCTTGCTAACATCATAACAGGCTTCCCTTTATCTTATTCTCCTATTTTTAATGCCTATTGTGTTCATTAGCTCAGCTTTTCATTATTCTATTTTTAAAAAGTCAAAAAGTATCCTCATTTGTTACAAGGTCACTTTGTTTTGTGTAATAGATATTACTTTTACGAATGTAGCCTTGACTATCTTTTATTATTGTTATTCACACAAAATAATAAAACAAAATATTGGAAGGTGACTTTGCTATTTCACATTATACTCATGCATCCTTATCCTTCGTTAGACAAACATGCATATACACACAGACCTGATGCATGTGCCTAGCATTTTCACCCTTGCTGGCATAAAGAACTCGGTCTTGCACTATTTTTAACTATTTAGGCTGTTATTTACAAATTTTCTCTTCTTTAGATATAATCTATGATTTCTTTTCAAAGTAAAAATTTAATAATAATTTATATAAATTATAAGTTCAAATTGAATGTTTTAAATGGAACCAAAGCTATAAAGTTCAGTTATGCATTTTTGAGCTATTCATAAGCCAGTTTTCAATACCCTTGTGTTATAGAAGGATTAAATTATAGCTTTGCAGTAGATTAGATTTCTTTGTATTGTTGTATTTACACATCTGGTTGGTCTATTTTGCATTTTTTTCATACTATCTTATAAACTGATTAGGACATAACTCCTTCTCTATTGTGTTCATAAGAGCCCACCATAGTATGGATTTAAGAAGCAAAATTAAATACCCAATATCTCTGGCTTAGAAAATCACTGGTTCTCAATTGCTGCATTGTAATTCTGTGTATAGATCTACCTATCTACATTGAGCTTTAAAAAGAAAATGCAATTAAAGATGCAGATTGCTGTGAACAAGGAATTATAGTCTACCAGTAAAAATGAGTGAAGTTTCCCTATTTCTGACCCTAGATAGGCCATCTTTGAACTTTACTACAGAAAGACTTGGGTGATACTCTTATGTTTTAGCATATAAGAATGTTCACAAATCAGTTGGCATTTCTTTTGGCTTTAAGAAAGCTGAGCCTTTGTGTCCTAAAATTATAGCCACATAATCCTTGAATCTGCTGTGTGGCCAAAAAGGAAAAAAAAAAAATGTTGAGCATGCTCTTTTTGTTTGCTGAAGACTCACTATGCAATACGAGAGCAAAATGTTTAGTATTTTACTAAACAAGAAAATGTCATTCGAGTGATGGTAGCCTTCATCCCTTAGCAGCTCCCGGCTTTCATGTTTCAGAAAAACAGACAGCATGAACTGGTTAAAGTCAGCTAAAGGTGAGGGGGCTTCGAAAGCTCTTCCCTGCAGTTTTGAGGATCTGGCTGTTGTCTGCTGAAACGAGTGTGAATGCCATTTGGGAACCACAAATGGGACAGAAACGAGCACTGGTGAAGGTTGGGTCTGTAGGAAAATGTGCCTGGAAATTTTTCCAATTTGTGAAATCTGGTGGCATTTTTCTTTGAAAACAATGAGAAAAGTTAAAAATGCTATTTTCTAGTGTCTCTCTTCTGGGCTTCTATTCCCTTATTTCCCTACTTGCCCCTCTTCTGTTACTCTGTGAACTCCTGAGGGGCAAGGACACAGTTTAAATACCCCAGTGACAGTGGCTGGCTCAGAGGCGGGACTTAGTAGATGCTTATGAAATGTTAGTTGAATGACATGAGTGAATGAATGACTCAACAGGCTTGGCTTGAAATACTCTTTTACTCCCATCTGTGTGCTCCATGGACCAAGCCTTTCCCTGGGCCCGGTCACACATGCTTACAAGTTTGTTACCTCATTAGCTGAGAGGGGGATCCGGAAGCATTTAGATCATACTAGAAGCATTCAGATGTTTGGACTGGAAAACTAAAGTGACTCATAACTTATATTTAGCATGTTTTTGTTTTCTATCACCTCAAATATCTAAATATAATTTTTTCGAAGGCCTTTTAGACCATACCTCATGTACACTGACGTTCTTACAAAGGAAATATCGGGGCTGAAATATTGCCTAGTTTACCTTATATTGCTTTCTTTGGCTGCATGGAAAGTCTAGAAAATTATAACTAGTGTTGAGAGATACAGAAGGAGGATTGCAGATTTAGTAATAAATGAGCCATATTATTTTATTTCTTCTCAGTCTTCTTCGTTTCTCCCCTCTCCCTCACTTCCCTTCCGGTAACCTTCCCTCCTGCTCTGTTTCTCGCCAGCCTTTGACTGCAAGAGTTTCTCCACCTACTAAAATGTGCACTGGACCGTGACCTGTTCAGTCCCTGGAATTGTTCTCAGGGTGAAAAACCTTCATGGGTATTAGAAACAATTAACATTTCCATTTACCACTAGACCCTAAGCTTTATGAGCGGCAAAGATGTAAATTTATTTTAACCTTAAATCTAAAGTATAATTTTTTGTGTGTGGGAAACCAGCAGTAGGAGACTAGTGTGATGGGGAGATACATTTCAATTAATTCTTCCACCAACATCATATCTCTTCTGCATCAGAACCTTTTATAGTGTTAAAATTAACAATTATGCAGCTGATGGCTGGCTAAATCCACCAGGGGACCTGGAGAGAGCCTCAGATAACACAACACGTATAAATCATTCAGGAGAACAATTCATGAAAGAAAAGTTATCTGTGTTTGGGATGACATTGGAAGAACTAAATAGGAGTCAATTGGAAGAAGGGACACTTAGTCCCATTGTCCAGCTTGCCTTTTTCTTTTTTTTTAATTGTGTCATAATATACATTTTTAAAATTAATTATCCATTAGCAGCAAGATAAATGTCTCTTCTTGTGCTCGGGAAAGAGCGGCCTCAGTGGTGAAAGATTATTTCACATGAGCAGCACTCGCAAAGAGAGCTGTTTCCAGATAAGGTGGCAACTGTTCTTTGAAGACACACATGAAGGGTGACAGGCAAGCCCGTGTTGGCCGAACCGAATAGAAGACGTGCAGATTTGAGTCCACTGATCAGTTACATAAGCAGACAGATTCAGGTCAGGAATGACGTTCCACCAAATCCCCTAACAAAGTAGGGAATACTTAAGAATATAACTGGGTCCTAGGGAGTGAAAGCACTATTTTCAGGGTCCGCCCCCACCAAAATGCTTTGGAAGCATCTCTAGAAGTGGTTCCATGCTTAAATCTTCAGTTACTATAAAAGATGTCTATTCCAGGGTTTTCAAAATAAATGCATTGTTTTTGATGCAGGGAAAATATACGTGCCTTCATGCAATTGGAATTTAATAGGATCAATTGCCAAATACTACAGTCTTACAAGTGATCTGTTTTATTTATTTGAATTTTTATTTGATTTTATTTTTAATATATTTTATTTCATTGAGCCTTTTAAAAATCATATCTGTGTGGTCTTGATTCCTCTTTCTTGAATTTTAAACTTCATTCATAGTTAACAGAAATATTTGACTTGTGGTTTCCACGCATGGAATAGTAACCAGGTTATAAGCTTTACTAAGCGCTAGAAGTGACAAAATTGTCATGTAATTTTCATCTCTTTAAAATAATTTATACTTTTCCCCTCTTTCTCACCCCGTGCTTCTAACATGCAGAAGAAATAAAAAGAGAGAAAAAAAAGATATGGCTTTTTGACATGGTTCAATAACTATGTCACAGTTTGGTGAAGTTTTCACTATTCGTTATTCTTTCGTGAAGTATGAATTATAGTTGCCTTAACATTTATTTGCATCCAAAATACCTGCATAAAATTTACTGTTTTCTTTTTGTAGTCCACTCAGTTGTGCCTAAGAGTGTTTATGACGACACACAGTGTTTTTAATTATCTACTTTGCTAAACATATCAATTATAATTTTATTCTGGTATTTTTTCCCCTTTAGGAAGACATAATATTTGCAATCAAATGTTGACAATCAATAATGCTATGAATGTATCAGCGATTTGTGTAACATTCTCATTAAAATGTAGAAAACAATGGTTAAGATACAGATGTAATGATTCCAGAGCAGATGCCATGAAGACACTAACAGAGTGTCACATAGGAAAGGATCAACAGAAACAGAGAGGGCATGAATCCAGAGCGCTCTGTAGCAGAAACTGCTCCCTCATCTGGGCTTATAATTCTCCCCATCAATTTTTTAGGTATGAGAAACTGAAAGTAACATAAGCATTTCTGGCTACTGATGTATTTTATATACTAAGTATACATGTGAGGATAACAATATTTCAAATGTGATAGAATATTCATCGTCCTCATTCGCTATCAAAGAATCTTCGTATTGTTTCCGTAATTTCAAGGCTAAAGAATTCCTCCAGGTTTTGTCGCAGAAACATGGTTAGACTGCTTAGACCTACTGGAGTAGTTTTCCTCGTTGCCTCATGAATCGTCTTCCACATAGGTTTTTCTGGGTTTTTATACTCTATTCGAGATGCTTTTAAAAAAACAAAAACAAAAACCAAAAACTGGGCATAATTTACATACCATAAAGTTCACCACTTTAAAGTGTATAACTCAGTGGATTTGGCATATCCACAGAATTGTGCAGCCATCATCACTATCTAATTCTAGAATATTTTCTTCGCTCCAGAAAGAACCCTGGTACCTGTTAACACTCACTCCCCATTCCCCCTCCTTCCAGCCCCAACAACCACTAATCGACTTTCCGTCTCCATGGATTCACCTATTGTGGACATCTCACACAAATGGCATCATACAATATGTGGCTTTTGTGTCTGGCTTCTTTCACCAAGTGCTATTCCCTGTGCTACAAAGTAGATCAAGATGGGAAGAAAGAAAACCTTTCTGCTCTCACGGGGTCATAGCATCATAGGACAATCAGGCTAAATAAATATGTACTATGCACATCATGGGCAACACATTCCCCTCTTGATTCTGTCTCCAATTTCTCTGGTGTATTTCACAAACACAAAATAACAGCACCTGTTATGTTATCACCAGGGTGATATTCCTGCATAAGCCAGAACTGGGCTCAGACAGCACAAGGCTCTCATCTTTACATTCAACTTTATGTTTGGTTTTTACACTCAACTTCTTTTTATGTCTTAGTTCAGGGTCAAGAGAACATAAACACCCATGATGGAGCCATAGGTCACTGTCAAGTTGCCTTTAACATAGTGGACAGGCTTGCCTCACTTTTGTGTTCAGAGTTTAGCTTCTCATCAACTCTCGGAGTAAAGAGGCTGCAAAATTAGCTGCCACCACCAGCACGCATGTCTCTCCAAAATGCCATCTTTTTGTAGGATCTAAAAAGCAATGTTTTGGTTTGTCTGACTAAAAATTCACACGACAACAAATTCCTTCTCTCTTACCTCCTTTAAAATGTTCTGTGAACATCTTTTATAACACAAATCAATAAAATTACTTTATGCGTAAAAGTTATAAATATTCTCTGTAGAAAACTTGAAAAATAAATTACACAGAAGAAAATAAGAATCATCTATAATCCTGCCACCTAAAATCAACTAATGTTGATATTCTATATTTACTCATGGTCTCTTTTTGTGCACATATATTCTTTTAAATTCAATTAAAAAATTACTGAATGTCTCTTGTGTCCAAGGGGGAAATCAGTGGTAGATAAGAACAAGTCTCTTAGAGTTTGGCAATTTATAAAGATTAAGACTACACTGGTTATGAGGTTTGTATCTCCCTACCCCCAATAAACATCACAAGTATATTTTCCCATATTTTGAAATATTCTTTAAAAACTATAAATTTTAATACTTGTATATGACTGGAGCATAATTTTCAGATTGTAGCTCATTTATGTTGTTTTTCATTTTTTTACTATTAAAAATAATGCTGTCAAAAATATGTTGAATAAACTTGGATGTAAAATTTTTGAAGCATTTATAATTAAGTCCTTAGATTGATGAGAAAATACTAAGTCAAAGGATACCTTTGTTGATCTAAGCATATTTATATACATTGCTAAATTATCTCTGGAATATTAGCATAAATATATGACAATTTATACTCATACCAGCTTTGATTGAGTGTTCCTTTTCCTGTTTCTCTGAAAACACTGCTATTCTAATTATAAACATTTTTAGCTAATTTCATAGGTAAAGGCCCTATCTTTAATTATTGGTAAAGTTGAACATTTTTATATGTTTATCAGCCGTTTGTGTGTATTGTGTGATTTGACTATTCTTGTCTTTGCCCATTTATGTTATGATATTTGTCTTTTATTCATTAATAAGTGCTCTTTATATATCAAATCGTCTGTCAGATATGATGTAAATATTCTTATACTTTGTTTTTTGCCCTTAAATGAATTTGGGGTTTAAAAAATATAGAAGTTTTCAGTGTTTTCATAAGTTTCATTTATTAATATTTTCCTTCATGGTTTTCTGCCTTTGATTTCGTGCTTGAATGTCTTTCTCCAATGTAAAGTAAAATAAAATTCAAATATTTTTCTTCTAGTTGCTATGCTTATTTTTATATTTAAATCTTTATTTGAAATTTATTTTGGTGTATGAGGATATAGTTCACTTTTCTCTAATAGCTATGCGATTGTCTCATTTATTGAATAAATCTTCCGTTTGTAAAGATTTATGGCATCTTTATAAAATACCAAGTTCCTACGTGAACTATTGATAGAGAAAGTCAGTTACTTTCTTTCATGGGTACGTGGAAGTCTCCTTTGTTTTGCTATTCTTGTCAATTATTCCAGGAAAAGCCCTCCACAAATCTTACTATGAAAAGTAGAGTAAAATCAGTGACTCCAGATTTGAATGTTCTCTGTTTCTATAAAAAGAAGAATGTGAATTTTTAAAAGACCCTTTTGTGTGTGCTTGGTACAGAGTAATGCTTCATCTACACCTGTAGACACGTGAACGACTGGGCCCATGTACGCTTCCGTCCACCTGTCCTGGGGACCGCAGTGCGTCCTTGAGGCCATCCGGGGGCACCTTGTAGAGCTTAGCAGCGAGGCCATCGCACCCAGGAGCGGTTTCTGTTTTCAATAATAATCATACAACTTAGTTCTTGAGTTGTGTAGTCTTCAGTTAAATGATTTCCTTCATTCTTTAATTACAACTTTTATAAAATTTCAAAATTTCTTTTACTTTTTAAAAAAAAAGTCCCTTCAAGAATGTGTATCTCCGTTGCTCAGCTTCTCTTCAGATGTGGCCGTATGCAGCCCCTTTTCTCTCTGATGTCCATCCACCTCTTTCTTCTTTTCTTGTCTTTTTCTTCTGCATGCTAAGAGACTGGATCCCTTGAAAGCTTTCCTTGTCATTACAAATAAAGCCCTTTGACAATTTCTTAAGATGTTAAGTTTAAAATTTTTGTCCAGTTATTATATTGAAAGTGAACAATTTTTTGGGTCTCTAAAAAATTTTCAAACTTGTAACAAGTTGGCTGTAGCTGTTATCATGAAATAATATGTAGGCATTTAGCATATTGCATGGTATTTGTCACGCAGCGGGCACCCCAAAAATGTGAGGTTCCTTCCTACTTTCCTGTATTAAAGTGTATCTGTCTCCCCATGAGACTATATGTTTCTCATTGGCAGAGATTTTTTATCATCTGACTTTCTGACTTCAGCACCTTAACTCAGGACTTGGTACAGAGCCAACTGTAGATAAGTATTGGTACCTGAAAGAAAGAATAATAAATCATAATATGACTAGAAAAGGAAGTATTGCATACACCCCATTTTTCAACATTAATTATTATTTGTCAACAAGTTTTACTAATTCTGCTAGTCCATGCTCCTTTTCTGTAGTTACATTCCAGACTCTTAGTACATATATCTGACCAGGCATCCTTTAATTCCATTGTCTTTCAGATTGATTCTAAATTATTCGATGCTTTAAAGGTTATGTTTCAGTTGCTTCCAACTCTATCATCACTTTCCAAGACACGGAACGCAATTCCCTTCCCTACGTGTATGTATATGCGTGCACGTGTACACACACGTGTATCCTAGCAGACACCTGAATTATAGTAGGTGCTTAGTTAAGAGTTATAAACTTGAAATCTGATTCTTTTCTCTTCCCCAATTCTTATTAATGATCTTTTATGTTCTCTACCTGATCTTACATATTTTCAACTACCTTTGAACGACTGCATCACATTCACTTCCCGTACTAACATTTACACTAAGTTTCTCTTCTCTTTGAGTTCTGCAGACTTACTTCCAACTTTTAGATATAATTTTTATATTTATTTATTTATTTCTTGAGACAGAGTCTCGCTCTGTTGCCCCAGCTAGAGTGCAGCAGCATCGTAGCTCACAGCAACCTCAAACTCCTGGGCTTAAGAGATCCTCCTGCCTCAGCCTCCCGGGTAGCTAGAACTACAGGCATGCACCACTGTGCCTGGCTAATTTTTTTTTCTATTGTTAGTTGTTTGGCTAAGTTTCTTTCTATTTATAGTAGAGATGGGGTCTTGCTCTTGCTCAGGCTGGTCTCGAACTCCTGAGCTCAAATGATCCTCCCACCCCGGCCTCCCAGAGTCCTAGGATTACAGGCGTGAGCCACCGCTCCCGGCCTTCTTTTCTTAATATGTACATCAATAAGGAAAAGACTAAGGAGAAAATAGGCAAAGGACATGAACAGTTCTCATAAACAGAAAAAAAAATGGATTTTAAACATATGAAATAAAATTCAACCTCATTTGCAATTGAAGATGCAAATTAAAACTATAACGTGATACTTTGTCAGATTGGCAGAGAATAAAAGATAAAGAAGTTTGATGATTTTTTTTCCCCGACAGAGTCTTGCTATGTTGCCCCAAGGGTAGAGTGCAGTGGCGTCATCATAGTTCACGGCAACCTCAAACTCCTAGGCTCAAGTGATCCTCTTGCCTCAGCCTCCCAAGTAACTGAGACTACAGGCATGCACCACCATGCCTAGCTAATTTTTTTTATTTTTAGCAGAGATGGGATCTTGCTCTTGCTCAGGCTAGTCTTGAACTCCTGAGCCCAACGGATCCTCCTGCCTCAGCCTCCCAGAGTGCTAGGATTACAGGCATAAGCCACCGTGCCCATCCAGAAGTTTGCTAATTCTTTAAGTGGGAAACAGGCATATTCTTTTACCATTGGGCCATATGATCTCTTTAGAGGAAATTGGGCAATATCTTTCAAATTGAAATGCATATGCCTATTAACTTAATAAACCTATTTATAGGAATTTATACTACAGACATAATTGCCTAAGAAGCCAAAGAACAAGGATATTAATTGCAGTATTAACTATAAGAGCAAAATATTGGTGGATCAATAAGGGACTAGTTAGACATATGGTATATCAAACGGAATACTCAGCAGCTATTTTTTTAAGAGGCAGATTGATATGTATTGATAGGGATCAAGGCCAAGATACATTGTTCCATAAAGAACAAGGTGCAATACAGTATATAATGCAACTATTTCTCTAGAACAATGTATAATATTTGCTTCTGGTGATGGGGATTGGGGGACAGAGATGTAGGAGACTTCTTTTTCACTAAACGTCCTGTACAATTTGAATTTTTTTCATTACATGAATGTATCTCTTCTAAAAAGAAATATAAATTTAAATACAATTAATATTAATCAGCTTACTCCTCCACTTAAAGCCAGGCCAAGTCTTCCTTTGGAAGGCAGAGAAGAGAGTCTGTTGCTGTCCTGCATAGGCCTCTTTGCACCCTTCTTTTTAAATTTTTATTTAATTAATTTATTTTTTATTCTAATAGATTTAGGGAGTACAAGTTGAATTCCATTACATGAATATATAGCATAGTGGTAAAGTCTGGGCTTTTGGTGTACCCATCATCTGAGTAGTGTACGTTGTACCCTATTCAGGTACCCTCCTAGGTAATTTTTCATCCTTTATCCCCCTCCCACTCCCCTCTTGTGAGTCACCAGTGTCCATTATACCACTCTGTTTGCCCTTGTATAGCTATAGTTTAGCTTCCACTTATAAGTGAGAACATGCAGCATTTATTTTTTTGTTCCTGAGTTACTTCACTTTAGGACAATAGCCTCCAGTACCATCCAAGTTCCTGCAAAAGGCATTATTTCATTCTTTCTTATGGCTGAGCAGTACTCCATGGTATATATTTAATACATAATCCACTCATCGGTTGATGGGCATTTAGGTTGATTCCATATCTTTGTGATTGTCAGTTATGCTGTGATAAACATACAGGTGTAGGTATCTTTATTTTTATTTTTATTTTTTTTGAAACAGGGTCTCTCTCTGTTGCCTAGGTTAAAGTGCAGTGGCATTATCATAGCTGACTGCAGCTTCGAACTCCTGGGCTCAAGCAATCCTCCTGCCTCGACCTTCCAAGTAGCCATAGCATGCCACCACACCCAGCTAATTTTTTTTTATTTTTTGTAGAGACGGGGTCTTGCTATGTTGCTCAGGCTGGTCTCAAACTCCTGGCCTCTAGCGATCCTCCTGCCTCAGCTTCCCAAAGTGCTAGGATTACAGGTGGGAGCCACCATGCCCAGCCCAGGTATCTTTTTGATATAATGATTTATTTTGCTCTACATAGATACCCAGTGGTAGGATTGTGGGATCAAATGATAGATCTACTTTTAGTTCTTTGAGAAATCTCCATACTGATTTCCATAGAGGTTATGCTAATTTACATGCCCACCAACAGTGTATAAAATATTCCCTTTCACCACATCCATGACAACATCTATTGTTTTTTGACTTTTTAATAATGGCCATTCTAAATGGAATGATATTTCATTGTGGTTTTAATTTGCATTTCCATGATGATTAGTGATGTTGAGCATTTTTTCATATGGTTTTTGGCCATTTGTATATCTTGTTTTGAAAAATGCCTGTTCATGTCATTTGTCCACTTTTTTTTTGTTTTTTGTGAGAGGGTATTGCTCTGTTGCCTGAGCTTTTGCAGTGTGGACATTTTTACAATATTGTTTCTTCTAATCCATAATCATGGCATGTTTTTCCATTTGTTTGTATTGTCTGTGATTTCTTTCATCAGTGATTTGTAGTTCTCCTTGTAGAGACCTTTCACTTTCTTGGTTAAATTTATTCATAGGAAATTTTTTTTTTTTTGCACCTATTGTAAATAGGATTGTGTTCTTGATTTGGTTCTCAGCTTGATCATTGTGTACAGAAATGCTATTAATTTTTGTACATTGATTTTATAACCTGAGACTTTACTGAATTTATTTATCAAATCCAGGAGTGTTTTGGAGGAGTCATTAGGGTTTTCTAGATTAAAGATCATATCATCAGCAAACACAGATAACTTGGCTTCCTCTTTTCCAATTTGGATGCCTTTTCTTTTTTTCTTTTGCCTGGTTGCTCAGTGCTGTGTTGAATAGGAGTGGTAAAAGTGTGCATCCATGTCTCATTCCAGTTTTTGGGGGGAGTGCTTTCAACTTTTCCCCATTCACTATGATGTTGGCTGTGGGTTTGTCATATATAGCCTTTTATTATTTTGAGGTATTTTCCTTCTATGCCAGGTTTTTTGAGGGTTTTTATCATGAAAGGATGGTGGATTTTATTGAATGCTCTTTCTGAATCTATTGAGATGATTATATGGCTTTTGTTTTTAATTCTGTTTATGTGGTGACTAACATTTATTGACTTGTGTATGTTGAACCATCCTTGCATCTCTGGGATGAAAACCACCTGATCGTGGTGAATTGTCCTTTTGAGGTGCTGTTGAATTTGCTTTGCTAGTATTTTGTTAAGGATTTTTACATCTATGTTCTTTAGAGATATTGGTTGATAGGTTTCTTTTTTTGTTACATCCTTTTCTGGCTTTTGTATGAGGGTGATCCTGGCTTTGTAGAATGAGTTAGGGAGGATTTGCTCCTTCTTGGTCTACTGACCAATTTCAGTAGGATTGGCACCAGTTCTTTTTACATCTGGTAAGATTTGGCTGTGAATCCATTTGTTCCTGAGCTTTTTTTCTTGTGAGATTTTTTATTACTGATTCAATCTCATGACTTGGTATTGATCTGTTAAGGAGTTCTATTTATTACTGGTTCAATCTTGGAGGTTGTATGTTTTTAGGAATTCATTCATTTCTTTTAGGTTTTCTAGTTTGCGAGCATATAGTTAATAATAGCATAATAGTTTCTGATGATCTTTTGTATTTCTTGTGGTATCAGTTGTAATATCCCTTTTTTCACTTCTGATTGTGTTTATTTGGATCTTTATTTGGATCTCAGTCTAGCTAATAGTTTATCAATTTGTTTACATTTTCAAAGAACCAACTTTTAGTTTTGTTGATCCTTTATATTGTTTTTTTGGTCTCTATTTCATTTAGTTCTGCTCTGATCTTTGTTATTTCTTTTCTTCTGCTAACTTAGGGTTTGGTTTGTTCTTGATGTAGGCCTTTAATGCTATAAATTTTCCTCAGCACTGTTTTTGCCATATGCCACAGGTTTTGGTATGTTATGTTTTCATTTTCATTCATTTCAAGAAAAATTTTAATTTCTGTCTTTATGTCTTCATTGACCCAGTGATCCATTCAGAAGTGTGCTGTTTAATTTCCATTGTATTTGTGTAGTTTTTGAAGTTCCTCTTTGTATTGGCTTCTAGCTTTATTCTACTGTGGTCTGAGAAGATACTCGATATGATTTCAATTTTTAAAAATTTGTTAAGACTCATTTTGTGGCCTCTCTTAAAAAATGTTCCATGTGCTGATGAAAAGAATGTATATTCTGTAGTTGTTGGGTGGAATGTTCTGTAAATGTCTGTTAAGTCCATTTAGTCTAAAGGCCAGTTTAAGTCCAATGTTTCTTTGCTGATTTTCTGTCTCGAGGATCTGTCTAGTGCTGTGAGTGGGGTATTGAAGTTCCCTGCTTTTTTTTTTTTTTATTTCAGCATAATATGGGGGTACAGATGTTTAGGTTACGTGTGTTGCCCTTGCCCCCCCTCCCCCCCTCAGAAGTTCCCTGCTTTTATCGTGTTGCTGCCTATCTCTTTGTTTAGGTCTTGCAATATTTGTTTTGTGAATCTGGGTGCTCCAATGTTGGGTGCCAATATTTTTAGGATCAGTATATTCTCTTCCTGAATTGATCCCTTTATCATTATATAATGATCTTCTTTGTCTTTTTTTACTGTTTCTGATTTAAAGTTTGTTTTATCTGATGTAAGTATAGCTGCTCCTCCTTGCTTGTGGTTTCTGTTTGCATGGAATATCTTTTTCCACCCCTTTACTTTCAGTTATCTGTATCTTTTATGTGCCTTTATGCATAAGGTCAGTTTCTTGTAAGCAGGATATAGTTGGACCATGTTTTTTAAATTCATTCTGCCAATTTGTATCTTTTAAGTGGAGCATTTAATCCTGCAGTTCCCAACCCCTGTGGCCTGTTAGGAACTGGGCCGCACAGCAGGAGACGAGCAGTAGGGTAGCAAGCAAAGCTTCGTCTGTATTTGCAGCCACTCCCCATTGCTTGCATCACCACATAAGCTCCGCCTCCTGTCAGTTCAGTGGCAGCATTAGATTCTCATAGGAGTACGAACCCTACCTACTGTGCATGTGAGGGATCTAGGTTGCACTCTCCTTATGAGAATCTAATGCCTCATGATCTAAGGTGGAGCTGAGGTGGTGATGCTAGTGCTGGGGAATGGCTGCAAATACAGATTATCATTAACAGAGAGGTTTGTCTGCACAATAAATGTAATGCACTTGAATCCCCCCCACTCCTCTGGTCCATGGAAAAATTGTCTTCCATGAAACTGGAAGACAGTTGCTAAAAAGTTTGGGGACCACTGATTTAATCCATATACATTCAGGGTTAATATCGATATGTGAAGCTTTGTTCTTATCATATTATTAGTTGATTTCTAGTTGTTTTATTAATTCTTTTTCTTTCTTTTTCCTGTCTTTTTGTCTTTGTGGTTTGCTGAACTTCTGTCATGTTGCCATTTAATCCTTTTCTCTTCCTCCTTTATGTGATTATTTTATTAGACCTTTGAGTTTTCCATTTTCAATCGTTTTCATGGTGATGAATATTGACTTTTTGTTTCCATGTTTAAGACATCTTTGAGCATTTCCTATATGGCTCGTCTAGTGGTGACAAATTCTCTCAACATTTGCTTTTCTGAGACTCTTTTCACCCTTCTTTCCTGCCTGCAGTTTCCTATTTAGTTCTTGAGATCTCTGCTGCCCCAGGAGTAACTTTCACCATAGAGGCCTGGAGATATTTCTCCCTATCCGAAGCCAGTTGCAGAATTTACTTTGTCTTAGTTTATGTATCTACTATAAATGAACATATCTATCATTCAGAATTTTTTTCCCACAGAACCCCAGGACTATTGGCTGTTTGCCAGAGGAGCACTTGGCTAACTGAGAGTTTCTTGGTTACAGACACAGAAGAACTTCTGTGCTGTTTAATTTCCTTCCTTTTCCTTTCCAGCCTTTTACCAAATGCTTATTTGGCTTAGTAAAAGTATACTAATTTTAATAATTTATGTGGAATGTTTTTCTAATGAATCATTGCCTAAGATAATTATTCAGCATAATCACGGTTCCATGTACATTGTTCAATATGTCACATTAATATGAATCAAAATTTTATCCAGTTATGACAAAAAGATTATTTCTGTATGCTTAATTGTCATAGCTGATTGCTCAGCTGACAATGTTCATCTATTTGAAGCTTAAAAATGTAGAATAACTATCAGATTTCTATTGTTGATTTTATGTTTTGGCAGAGTAGTGGGATGGGGTGGGGGTAAAAAGAGAAATGCAGTCTCCTCTGTTGAGAACTCCCTTAGTTCACAAGGCAGCTTCACCCATGTGCTGCATGTGCTGGGAAGGAGGAGGCTTTTGGGGGTGGGGGGACAACAATTGCATTCCTAAGATGTACAAAGGACAGTGGTGGAAACTTAGCAAAGAATAATCATGAAGTCTTTTCCTCTTGCTTCTGTTACAGGAAAGAGAGATTTCATGGAGAGAAATCAGAAGCAGCTACAGAGAAACAGAAATTAGGGTATCCTCCCATTGTTCCATTTTACTGCATGAAAGAGGATGTCCTTGCTTATGTGTTTGACATCGTCTGGAGCAAGGTTGTGGGCTGTATGGAGCAGTTGACACGTAGTCATTGGGAGGGTTTTGCGTCTGGTAAGGATCTTTTTGAAGACAATGTAAAAAGTAATTGTTTATGATTTCCAAACCCTAACCAGTCTGTTAGATTATATGTTTCATTAGTGTAAAAGGTGGATATGAGACATAGGAAAAACTCAGGTGTTTTTTTTCCTACTCACACACCACAACACGTATGACACCAATGATGTGTAGGGTTTTATCCCCACACAACAAACAATTCTGACACCAGATTCTCTAGCAGACACCAGCTGAGTGTTCTCTAATTCAATTCAATTCCAACACTATCTGCCCAGAGACAGCATTGAGTCCCACAGACTGCCTCCACTCCCTAACTTCAAATGCCAGTTGCAAGCCCCAATTTATGACCTGTGCTGCTTCTCATCTTCTTCTTCTTTCTTCTTCCTTTTTTTTTTTTTTCTTTTGGTGACCTGTGCTTTTGAACAACCATTTATAAATCAGAGCTCTCTGAACCCAGTCCTTTTTGGTGTTTATGGAGGCTTCATTTTGTAGCCATGATTGATTAAATCATTGGCCATTGCTGATCAACTCAACCTTCAGCTCTTCTCCTCTCTCCAGAGGTCAAGGGTCAAGGGGTAGGGATAAAAAAGTTTCAACCTTCTAATTACATGGTTGGTTCCCCTGGCAATTAGCCCCCCACCCCATCCTGAGACTTTCCAGGAGCCCTCAACCACCAGTTATCTCATTAGTACACAAAAAGATACTTATCACTTTGGATATTCCAAGGGTTTTAAGAGCTGTGTGCCAGGAGCCTGGGACAGAGACCAAATATATATTTATTATTATATCATAATATTAGTAGGTCTGATTCATGTTTGTATTTCCTGTAGAAACTAACAGGTATTTAGTAAATATTTGAAAATGAGTGAAGAACAAGGTCTATTCTATGATGATTAGTCAGAGCTTGTGCTTTCTTTGAATATAATGATTTATGAGGAAAAACATTTGCAAGTGGCATATACATTTTAAAAACTGCTTTATTAAAGATATACGATAAACAACACATTTAAAGTGTACAATTTGACAAGCTCTGACTTATGCATACACTCATGAAGCCATTACGACAGTCAACATAGTGAACATATCCATCACCTACAAAAGTTGGCCCTTTGTAATCCCTCACTCCTGCCTTTGCCTGGGCCCCCATCCCCAAAGTGATCAAAAAGAGTGATCTGCTTTCTGTCATAGCGTAGTTGGCATTTTGTACAGTTTCATGTGAACATAATCATACAATATGTACTCTGTCTTGCTGCTTTCACTCAACGTGATTTTGAGATTCATCTCTCATTGTGCATATCAATAATTTATTCCTTTTTATTGCTGAGAAGCATTTCATTATATCATAATTTGTTTATCTGTTTATCTGTGGACAGGCATTTGGATTGTTTTCAGCTTTGGGATATCATGTGAAAAGCTGTTATATACACTAGTGTGTAAGAATTGGGGGGCATATATTTTTTTTCTCTTGGGAAATTCCTAGTGGTGGAATGGCTGGGTTATATGGTTAGATACATATTTAACTATGCTGCTCAACAATTTATCACAAACAGTGGCTTCAAACAATACACATTTATTACCTCGGACATTTGTGAGTCAGAAGTCAGGAACAGCTTAGCTAGTCTTCTGCCTAGGGTTTCACAAGGCTACCATAAAGGTGTTGGCCAGGGCTCGGTTCTCATGTGGAAGCTCAGCTAGGGAAGGATACACTTATCCTTTTGTGTATGCTTGGAAGCATACAGTTCTTGGTAGCTGTAGTATTCACGGCAGCTTTATTATTCAAAGCCAGCAAGAAAGACTATGAGCTAGTCAGCTAGCAAGACAGAAGCTTATATAACAACATCATGGGGTGACATCCCATCACCTTTACTGTTATTTCTTGGTCTAAAGCAAGTCACAGTCCTGTCCACACTCAAAGGAAGGGCATTACACAAAGGCATGAACACAAAGAGGTGGGAATCATGCAGGGACCATCTTAGAGTCTGTCCACCACACACGTTCTCCTGCTTGCAAAATACATTCCCCTCCCTCCTAACGTTTCCTAGAGTCTCATCCCATTATAGCATCAGCTCACAAGTCCAAAATCTTATCATCTAAATTGGGTCCTGGTGTGGATTATGTTCCTAGATGTAATCCATTTAGTACAGCTCATGGGGCACAATTTTTCTCTATCTGTAGACTTGTGAAACTGAAGAGACAAGTTGTCTGACCCCAACACACCCAACATACAATAGTGGGACAGACGAAGGATAAGTTATAGACATTACAGTTAAAAAGGAGGAGGATGGAAGGTTAAAAAAAAAAAAGAGTTCATAGCAATTCTGAAATCCAGCTAGGTTAATATTGGGAGTTCCTTGATTAAATTTCAAGACCTGGGAATAATCCTCTCCAGCTCACTGCTCTATCCTCTGGGCTCCTGGTTTCATTCTCTGAATCATGCTTCCTTTTTTCAGTAAAGCATGTGTTTGCAGCTAATTAGTTTTATCTGGCTTTGTCTTGCCTGTAGAATTCTGGGGGTCTGACAACCTTCATTTTGTACTCACTCTGTTCCCTTAGTCTAAGATGGCAGTGTTTCTGCTGAAATAATTTTCTTAAACACTTTGTGGCTATCCTATGAATATCAGTGGGCTTTACCACATAGACAAAAGCCACATCTATAGATCTTTTCATGCAATCTCTTCTCTGTCTTGAGCTCCTACTTGGATGGCTGAGGCGCAGTGCTCTTAAGCTTTCTTAAAGGTCCTGTGGTTTGATTAAGAGCATCTTTGAGATACAACCTTAATCTCTTGAAAGGGCTCTTTGTGTGAGTGAATAACCTTTTGATCTTTCTGCGGTATGAGGAAAAAGTTGTGTAGTTACACTTTTTTTCTCTAGATCACTCTGTCTAATATTTGCATCTTTTGCCCTGTAGAGATACCGAGAATTTTCAAAATGATCAAGTCTTGGTTTCTTTTTGTTTTATAGTTTCCCCCCATATATCTCTCTCATCTTGCATTTTATTATAAGCAGCAAGAAAAAATTAGGCTTCATTTTCAACACATGGATTGGAAGATCATCACTTACAAGTTGTACTTTCTTTCTTTCTTTCTTTCTTTTTTTTTTTTTTTTTGAGACAGAGTCT
>CAUYSK010087826.1:0-12789 GCA_963575035.1 Avahi laniger | reverse complement strand
CCTGACCCCATCCTCTGCCCAGGCAAGGCACGCTGGGAGAGAGGATATGCACTCGTTATTTTGTAAATAAACATATTTGCCTTTGGGACCCCTCAGCTTATGACCGAAAGGCGAAGGTGGAGTGGGGAGAAAGGAAGACTGGGGGTGTAATTGGGACGTGAGTGCACTTCTGGGCATGGCTGTGACTAGGAGCCATATTGGGAAAAACTCGCACACTCTCTAAAGCACTGCAAGGGGAGATCCGAGAGGTGGTAGTGAGCAGCCTGTCTCCAAAGGAGTCCAAGCAGAGATTCTGCATAGGATGTCTTTGGCTGTGTGTGGGGGAAAAGGTGTCTTGCAGCATGGTTCCCTGCCTGGGAGGACCCCCAGCTGCTGTCGGTGATATCCAGGCCGACTCGGTGCTGATTCCTGGGCTCTGACCTGAGACCTCTGGGTTCTGAGCTGTGATGTTGCTTTCGAGCTGGGATCTCCGGGGTCTTGGTTCAGGGTCGGGGCCTCTGGGTTGTGAGCACCAGTGAGGAGAGTGTGGGGAGGGACGGGATGGCTGCGGTCTTGTGGGAGGGGGAGAGAAGGGAGGCGTGCTCAGGAGCACAGCTCGGGCTGCACCTTTATTGGAGGAGGAGGCAGTGGGGCTTCTGGCCAGGGGTGGAGAGGAACGGGGCGCCGACGAGCAGGTCCTCACTCGTATTGCGGCCATTGCTGGATGATTCCGTAGAGCTGGTCTCCTGGGGAGAGCGTCTTCTGCACATCCCGGTGTCCTTTGACCTTATAGTCGGGTCTCAGGACTCCCCGAGCCACACCGCAGGCCAGCAGATTCTGGGCTGCCCGGAGGGCCCGCGGTGGGGGCACCCGCTCTGGGGGAGGCAGAGGCAGGAGTGAGGCCGGGGCTTACAGAAGGGCAGAGGTAGCGTGGGGCGTGGGTACAACTGTGTGCTACGAGCTGGACTTAACCTGTTTGTGCCTCAGTTTTCTCACCCGTGAAAACAGAGCATAGTGGCACCTACCCGCCCACGTTTTACCCTTTGGGAGGGTCAAATGAATTATTTTGTGTAAAACCCACAGAACGGTGCCTGGCACAGAGTATTGGTTGCCGTAGTGGTTATTGCTTATTCGCCCTCCTCTGTCCCCAGACCTCTGGGTCCTACCTACAACAATAGCTGACACTGACCAAGCACTTCTTGGGGTGCCATGGATTGGCTTGAGGATTTTTATATCATCCAATCCCCACCCTGTGGTTGCAGATGGAGGAAATGATGCCCACAGGGCTTGGAGATGACAGAGCCTCTCGGCCACCAGCCACCATGCCATGCCATCCCCATGCCCTTTGTCCACCCCCCATCTCTGCTGGCTGGCCACTCACCCATGTAGTTGCCCATGAAGGTGATGCCAATGGACATGGCGTTCCAGTTGGTACCTGCGTGGTTGCCCTTGGTGTGCCAGCCCCGGCCCTCATACACGAGCCCATCTTCTCCGATCAGGAAGCTGCTCGGGGGAGGTGGGAGCTGGATGAGTGAAGGAGGGCTTCCTGGGGGAGGACCCCTGCCCCCTCTTCCACTCACCCCACCCCCGTTCCTGCCACGCACACACAATTTCCCCAACATCCTCCTCCTCCCGTCATTTTCCGCAATAATGGCAATGCCGTGACCCTTCCTGAGCCCCTGCCATGTGCCAAGAACAGGTCTGAATGTACCTTTTTGATGCTCACACCAACCCTGGGAGTCAATACCCCTCCCATTTTATATAGAAGGTCAGAGTGGTGGAGTGACCCCTCCAAGGTCACACAGCCGGTCAGGGGTGAGCTGGGTTTCTCAGCCAGGTCTCTGTGACTCCCACCCATGTCATCTTGTTCCTTGCTCTTTCCTGTCTCCCCGGAGGATTTGTTGAACTCTTGCTTTGCGGAACCCTACAACCCTCGGAGGTAGGTACTTTTCTCATCCCCATTTTAAGCTTAGGGAGCAGAGATCAGAAAGCGACGTGATTTATACAAGGTCCTCAAAGACTGCTGTGTCTGGGAACTGTGCTCTGACTCCCGCCTGCTGCCGGCCCTCAGGGTCCCCTGGGGCAGCAGGATCAGGGACTCAAGATTGGGGTCACAACCGGGCACAGAGCCTGGAGCCCCGGCATCTGCCTGTTTGAGGTTTCTGATCTTGCCAGTGGATCCCTGAGACTCCCTGAGCGTGTCTCGATGGGGCGAGTCTGACTTGGCTCATTGGTGTTAACTGGAAGATCGGCATCTCCGAGCGGCAGCGTCTGCCGACTCAGCTCCAGATGCACAGAAAGCTGGAACTTCTGAGCCCTGAATTTGCCGCTTAGGAAGCCAGCTCTCAGAATCTGGCTCCGAGGAGACCAGAACGACCACAGTGATGCCAGCTGACACCTTCCCAGCCCTTGGCACAGGGAGTCGGTCCTCCCTTGTATTTGTCACGTGGGCGCATCTAAGTTAAACCGCAACCACCGTACAGTCAAGAAAGAGCCGCATTCAGCAGGCTCAGAGAGCAGGTGACACGACAAGGAAAGGGGATTCGGAACGTTAGAGTCAAACTCTGAATCCTAAGAGCTGAGAAACAGACTGAAGTGTGCGTCTCTGTACGGTGGTTTGGACCAGAGGCTGCATCACTTGCTGGGAGCACTCAGCGTTGGGGCACCTGACTCCTGGAAGCCAAACCTTGGAGTCGGGGCCTTTGAATGATAACATCTTGAGCTGGAAGAGCTGGGGATGCCCACGGAGGCTTCTAGACCTCTCTGAGTGGGGTCTGCTGAAGCGGCCTGTGGGGTGGGAGTTGGGCTCCTGCGAGTGCAGTGAGCGCACCAGGCGATTCTGGGGCGTTCCGAGGGCTGAGGGCCTGGAGGGTTCGCTGTTCCCTCTCGCCGTTGGAACCCCCCACCCCGGCTGGACCCAGCCTGTTACACCGAAGAGGGAGCTGGCGGGCGGGGACCCTGGAGCTAACCCCACCCCCGGGCCCTGTTTCCGCCCTCACTCCCCACGGCCGCCAGGGGGCGCCTCATGCTCAAGCCAGAGCCCTCCTATGGCTCCGGCCTCACTCAGAGAGAAACCGAAGTCCTTATTCGTCCCACTCCCCCAGCTGTGTCCTGCAGCCCGTGCTGCAGGCTGACCTGCGCACTCGGCCTCGTGGCCTCTGCCGGCCCCGCTGCTTCCCGCGCTCCTCCCTCCGCTCCCCTGTCCCGGAGCCAGCTCAAAGCCACTGTCCCAGCGAGGCCTTCCCTTACCGCACCCTTCAAAGGTGCGCGTGTGGGTCTGGCTGCATTTCTGAGGCCACCTTTCGTCACCCTGTTCCTTTCACCTATGGCTCTGGCACCATCTGAACTCATCTTGTTGGCTTGGCTTGTTTCTCGCCTGTTTCTCCCTGTTGGTCTTTCAACCCCGTAGGGCTGGAGTCGCACCGTCCACGGCTGTCTCCAGGCCACCATCCCGCACGCTGCCTGGCACACAGTGGGTGCCTAATGTCAGCAGCCCCTGGCTTTGGGGTTCCTGGGACCTGCCAGGTGGTATCCTAAGTGCTTTGCACGTGTGGGCGCGTTGAACGACCAGGCTGCTCGCAATCCCGTGGACTTTGCGGAGGAGGAAGATGAAGCTGAGGGGACCTGCCCCAGGTCTCAGCCCGCAGTCAGCTGAGCTGGCGCTGGAACCTGGCCCCGTGCTTGGTCAGCCTGGCTTTCTGCCTCCTAGCAAACGTGCCACCCTTTATGGGGTTCTTCCGTAATGTGTAGCAGACACCTTGGGGGGTGTGAGGCAAAGCCTGCCCTTCCTCTAGGGACCCGGCTTCGGACTTTAGCCCTTTTCCCCTCTTTTATAGCATCTTTGTGCTGCCTGCGCCTGCTCGGCCCTATATGGCGACCCCGGGGAGACCCGCGAGGTTGAGGAAGGGCGCAGAGTGTCCGCCAGGCGGCTGCGGCGCGGGTCACAGAACCGGTCCCGCGGGCTGGCGCCTGCACCCTTTGTCCCCTCGGTACTCACTTGTAGGCCACGTCACACCAGTGCAGCGTCTGTGTGTGGTAGTGCTGCACGTTCCGGACCTGCTGCAGGCACGAAGCCGGGGAGTCACAGGTGCTGCCCGCCGTGTGCGACACCACCACGTAGAGCACTGGCAGGCTCAGGCGCTGGTCGCAGTTGGACTCCTGGGCCCTCCACTCGCTCCGGGGCACGATGGGGCCGCAGCAGGCCGGGGCTTCTGTCTTCTGAGCCGCTCCTCCGAGGGCGAGGAGAGCGAGGAGGGCCCCGGCGAGCAGCGCGCGGCGGCGGGACATGGCGGGCAGGGCGCGCAGGGACCGCTAGGAGCGCGCAGCGGCCCGGCCGCCTTTATCTGCCCGGGGCGGAGCGGCGGGGTGGTCTTGGTTAACACCCCGGCGGGACTTCCGGG
The DNA here is from genome assembly GCA_963575035.1 of Avahi laniger. NCBI lineage: Eukaryota > Metazoa > Chordata > Mammalia > Primates > Indriidae > Avahi > Avahi laniger. The sequence goes on along the minus strand of CAUYSK010087826.1, from coordinate 8,410 downwards.
GCCGGTCAGACGGGACCTCAAACTCGGTTTCCTAATCTGGCGGAGCTAGAACAGAATGTGGTGTGGTTGGGGATTTGGGTCACGTGGGGAGGCGGATCAGCCGGGAGGGATGTACAGGACCCTGGGCACTTCGCCCTCTGGTTTCTGGACACCCGGGGCTTGGATCCCTGCCCTGCTTTGTCTGTCCCCTCAGTGGGGCACTGAACAATTCAACGGGAACTTACACCCGAGTGAGAGGCCCCGGAACGTTGACACATCTCCTTCCTGCAGGGATTGAGGTAACAAAGGTGCCCATTTTAAAAACACTTCCTTCTCTCAGGTCCAGGCCTGAGGACATTTACCCCTTGCCCCAAACTGGAGAGATGAGTATCAGGAAGCCCATTTCACAGTTGAGTAAACTGAGGTTGGGAGAGGGGAAGTCACGTGCTGAGACATGAGAGGTGGTAGAGCCTGGTGGTCCCCCAACCTGGATTCAGAGCCAGGCTGCCTGCACTGGAATCCTGGCCACCTTCTAGTGTGCGAGCCCCAGAAAGTGCTTTCACCTTTCCGTGCCTCAGTTTCCCCACCTGCCGCATGGGGATGATAATATTAAGTTCCAAACTCACAGGGTTGATGAGAGATTAAATTGGTTGACAAGTGCAGGGCCCTTAAAAGATGTTTAGCACAGTGCCACGTAAGTGCCACCCAGACTGGAGCTCAAGTCTGCCCTTGGAATTAGTAGTAAGGAACATGCTTCCCACGGGTGCCACCAGCAGCTCCATTCCGGAGAGGAGGGAATCTGAATTCCAGAGAGGCTCAGCCATTTGCCCAGGGCTGTTGGGTGGGTTGGGATCACTTGTTCGGAGGGAAGCCTTTCTTGGGGCGTCTCTGCCACCCTTTCCCACCCTTCCTAGAGCAGGCCGTGAGTTCAGGGCAGGCTGCCTGGTTTGCTTTTCCTCTTTTCCTTCTGCTTTAGTGGCTCTTTAAAAAATTAACAAAAGTAACACATGCTAGCTGTAACAAGTTGAGTTAATATTAACACAAAATGTTAACCACCTGTGTGCCACCCCTTCAGCTCTGCCCACCCGAGGTCCCCAGTGAGAAAGGCGTTTTCTCCATCCTTACACACGTGCTCATTTGAGCTTGTTCATGCTGTGCCATGGAACCGTGCACCAGGCTTCTCTAAGCACTTTTCAGAAATCATCATGTGCTCACAACAAGCTTGTGAGGTACGTGTTATTATTAACCCCTTTTACAGTCGAGGAAACTGAGGCCTGGAGGGGTGATATGAAACATATCTCCTTGTAACTTTAACTGGCATTTTTATGACCACTGAGGAGATCATTTTTCTGATTGCTGCCTGTTTCGATCTCCTCTTCTGTCAATTGCCTGTTCCTATCCATTGCCTTTTTTTAAAAAAATTGGGCTGTTTGCCTTTTTATTGTCATTTGCAAAATGAAGAAAAGCATCTCATAAATGGGATTGTTGAGTTGCTGGATATGTACATTTTGTGCGTGACAGGTTTTTTTTTTTTTTTAAGAAGCATTATGGGCCGGGCGCGGTGGCTCACGCCTGTAATCCTAGCACTCTGGGAGGCCGAGGTGTGCGGATTGAATGAGCTCAGGAGTTCGAGACCAGCCTGAGCAAGAGTGAGACCCTTTCTCTACTAAAAATAGAAAGAAATTAATCTGACAACTAAAAATATATAGAAAAAATTAGCCAGGTGTGGTGGCGCATGCCTGTAGTCCCAGCTACTTGGGAGGCTGAGGCAGGAGGATCGCTTGAGCTCAGGAGTTTGAGGTTGCTGTGAGCTAGGCTGATGCCACAGCACTCTAGCCCGGGCAAAAGAGTGAGACTCTTGTCTCAAAAAAAAAAAAAAGAAGTATTAAAGAATAACATACATATAAACAGTATACAAACACATTTTTAATAGAGTGGAGAGCTCTGTTGATTTTCACAAAGTGAATACACCTGTGTATCCAGCACTCTGATCAAGAAGTAGAGCTACATTTGAAATTTTAATAGGTATTGCCAAATACCATTCCAAAAAGATGCGAGTGTTTATTTTCCCCAGCAATGTAATCAGTTGTAAAATGCGTTGCTAATCCAAGGAACAGGATCTCATCATTGTTTTATTTGCATTTCCTTGAACATTAGAGGAATGATTGTCTCTTTGCATATTTATGGCTGTGAACATCCATCTTCTGTTTGTCCATGTCTTTTAACCATTTTCCTGTTGGGCTGTGGTATACGAGAGATAGTAACCCCAAGTCTATCCATGTACTGCAAGCCTTTTCCTCCAATCCATTAAAAAAAAAGAAAATCTATGTTTTTTCTTTTACGGTTTCTGTGTTTCCCATCTTGCCTTAAGAAGGGCATTTTACATTAAGATTATAAAACTTTTTATTAGGAAAATATGGTTATTTTGTGTTTTGCTTTTAGATCTTTACCTAGCTGCATGACCTCGGGTAATTGGGCAACATTTGACATAGTCGACCACTTCCTTCTTGAAATGCTCACTTCCCTTAGCTTCTGTGACATAAGACTGTCCTGGTCTTCCTTCTGCTTCCCTGGCTGGTCCTTCCTTCCCCCACCCCCTTTTTCAGACTAATTCTTCCCTCCTGGACCACCGTACTGTGCTTTTTCTGCCGAGTGATCTTATCCACATAATGGTTTTAGCCACCACTGAAAGGCGGATGATTCCCAGATATTAGTGTCTAGCCTGGAGCTCTCAGCTGAGTTCTGGATCTGTGTGTCCCTCTGCCTACCTGACATTTCCACTTGGATGTTCCACCTCCAATGCAAGATGAGTTTCTCTTCCAAATCAGCCCTCTTTCAGGAGTCCCTAAGGGACTGGTATCACCATCTTCCCATTACAAAAGCCATTAAATTGAGCACCATCCTTGACCAACTCTGTTCCTTCCCTTCTTGTATCTAGCACCCCAAACGATGTCCAGCACATAGCAGGTGCTCACTAAATAGTTACCAAATGATTGAATGACTATGTGATCCACCTCCGGGTCATGTTGCTGTTACCTCCTAAATATCTTGTGAATTAGACCACTTCTGTCTGTTTCCGGTCTCTCCATCCTGGGCCAGTCACTGTCTCCTCTCACCTGGATTTTGTTCCTGCCTCTTCAGTGACTTCTCAGCATGTACTCTGGCCCCTGTGAGGCCAAAGTTCAGATCTGATGAGGTCTCTAACTGAAGGTCACCCTCAAAAGTGAGTCACATTTTTCTGTGGCTTCTCAAGCCTCCTAGGATGAGGCCCACGCTCCTCCCGGTGGCCAACAGCGGGGCTGCTGACAGCATGGCCTGGCCCCACCCCAGCCTCACCTCACTCCCAAGACCCTCGTTCTGACCCCCCCCCCCCCCCCGACCCTGAGCCGCCTTCCCCTTCTTGCTGCCTTTGAACGTGCTTTGAGTACCCTGCCCCCACGGGGGCTTCGGACACTCTATGCACAAATTTTAAATAGAGGAACCTTAAGGAATTCAGGAACTTTGCACCTTTGCTTGAAGATTACAAAACACCGAGCTAGCCTTTTGCAAAAAGACGGGAATATTTACACATTGGATTCTGTAAAGATACTAAGAATATAAACCATAGCCAGGTGGGGTAAAATCTTCCCTTGTTAGAGTTTTATTTATTCTGTATCTTGTCGGCCTAAAATTGAGACACGCCTTGTGGGCATTTACTGCACCTTCAATGGCTGATTGTTTATTGCATTTAATCTTGAGACTATTACTTGTGTACTTTTTTCGTAGGAAATTAGATTTACTCCTTGTATGTTCTAGAAAATTGAATTTTAAATATTTAACTCACTAGCTGCCTTAATTTATCCTGTTATAATCAATTCGGCCAGTTGAAAAACTCCTCCGATTCTCTTCCTGTTAGCAAAAAATGCTTGTTTTCTTTGTTGTATTAAAAATGACAGAAGTAAAATTATAATAAAAGGTAATAATAGCAATAGTTTAAAATGCAATGCAGACTCTTGATTTTTTTCCCCCTTGATGTCCCCAAGCCTGGATGCTTTCCCCCTTCACTCACCTCATCCTAATTGTCACCTCCTAAGGTGACACCTCCTTTCTGATATTTTGGTCTAGGATAAATCCACCTTGTTTGCTTTCCTGATATCATTTCCTCTCCTTTGTATTTATGAGAACTGCAGTTTTTAATTTACCCGTGTACTTCTTTAATGGATTTCAGTCTCATATACAAAGATCTATAAGTAGGGTCATCATATAATTTATTCTTCAAACCATGACATTTGAGAGTGAAAGAGGGAACTATGAATCATTATGCTGAGGCTGGGCACTGTGGCTCATGTCTGCAGTCCTAGCGCTTTGGGAGGCTGAAGTGGGAGAATCATTTTAGGTCAGGAGTTTGAGACCAGCCTGGGTAACATAGCAAGACCCTGTCTCAAAAAGAAAAAAAAAAAAGCCCAGGCACGGTGGCTCATGCCTGTAATCCTAGCACTCTGGGAGGCCGAGGCAGGAGGATCGTTCGAGGTCAGGAGTTCCAGACCAGCCTGAGCAAGAGCAAGACCCCGTCTCTACTAAAAATAGAAATTATCTGGACAACTAAAAATATATACATATAGAAAAAATTAGCCGGGCATGGTGGCACATGCCTGTAGTCCCAGCTACTCGGGAGGCTGAGGCAGGAGGATCGCTTGAGCCCAGGAGTTTGAGGTTGCTGTGAGCTAGGCTGAAGCCATGGCACTCTAGCCCGGGCAACAGAGTGAGACTCTGAAAAAAAAAAAGAGCCAGGTATGGTGGCTCATGCTTGTAGTCCTGGGTAGGAGGCTGACGCAGGAGGATCACTTGAGCCCGGGAGTTGGAGGCTACAATGAGCTATGATTGTGCCACCACATTCCGACTTGGACCACAGAGACACTGTCTCTAAAAATAATAATAATAATTATGTATCTGCCCAATAGGCATACATGGGATGTGCAACTGCCCCATTTAAAGATAAGGAAGGGGCTGCCAATTCACCATTACGCCCTCGGTCCTAGCACAGAGTTGGCCATCCATCCATGCGAATTACCCACATTGATCCACTCCCAGTTTCTCCATCTGTGAAAGGGGCTGTTGTAAGCATCAGGGCTGCCCCTCGTTTGCAGATTCCTGGACAAAAGTACAGACGGAGGGCTACGTACTGAATTGCTAAATATTTAGAAGTTAATGCATCAAGCCAACAGCTGCTAAACAAAATAGATTCTGCCCTCTGCACACAAACCCCTTCAAAAAGACAAAATAGAAAAATATGCGCAAAGCAACAGTCCACAGCAAATAATTGTGGACAGCACAATTTCAAAATGGATTTCCTTGTCTGCCAAAGACATGGGGAGTTGGGTGGGAGAAGGGGAATCACCTGGGCCCCCTCTGTCAGCCCCTCTTCCGGTAATTTGGGACACCCAAGTGATAAACACCCAGTTTTTCTTCCTCTTTATTGGGGGAGGAAGAGACTGCCTTCCTATTCCTCCTCTCCCGGCCCCATCCGGGCATTTCCTGTGGGTGTCTCTTCCCCTTACCTGGGCTAACTCAGGAAACCTCTGTTCACAAAGCGTTTCCAGCCCCCGGTTCTGCAGGCAGCAGCACCCTTTCCAGTTCCTCAGAGGACCTGGAGGCTGGAAGACTGGTTTGGAATTTAGAATTCTTGGACGCCTCAGAATTCTGCCCGGGAACATGGAGGCTTCAGGAGAGCTGGTTCCTGGCTCCCAACTTGCAGCCCATTCCTCTTTTTTCTCAAATCTCCTTCCCTTTGTCCCACCATGGGGGCCTCGCGTGCATGCCACCTGCTTGCTCCAGCTCTGTCCACAGCCCAGAGACGGAGGGCCTCTTGGGTTTAGGGCACATGCCTGACCCCCTTGCATCACTGGCTCAGGGAACAGTGGCATGCAGGTTCTGGAAGAGGGCGAGGGGTTGCCTTTGCAGAGAATTCTGGGGTCTCAAAGCCCTCGGAACATGGTCCAGAAGTAGGGACAGGCACATCTTGCCCCTGGCGAGTCCATGCCCTGAGGGGAGAGACTGAGGCCTCAGTCTAAGGGCAGTAATGATGAAAAAAAAAACCAAAAAAACAAAAAAACCTACTGTTGTAGGTACTAGGGGTTCAGCCGTGAGCAAAACAAGTTCCTGCACTCACATTCTAGTTGGGAAGACTGGCAGTAAATTAAAAAAAACCCTAGTAACTATTAATAAAAACCAGATCTACTACATTTCACGTGGGTGATGCGATTAGCGTGGTGCCTGGCAGCTCTGACCTTGGGCTTGGTCTTGGCACTGGAGGGAAAAAAGGATGCCGCATCCCTCTCCGTGCTTCCCTTCTTCCGCCGCCAGAGGGCGCGCCGTCCCCGTTGGTCCTCATTCGTGCGCTCTTTCTCCCACGTCTGGTCTGGGCAGGGCAGCCTCTTGTCCAGGCAGGGGTCCTGTTCTGCGATTTTCCTGGGGGCCTGCCTCTCTCAGGGAGTAGTGGGAGATTCTGGAAGCCCGTTTTCAATCACGAGGGAAGCCAAAATGAGTGTGGTCAACACTCCAGAAGGCAGGTAAGACGCAGAAAGAGACCGAGTCTGCCATGATCTTGCTGGACCGATGGAACTAGTCTCACTTAAGGTCAACCCTCTTACCAAATGCTTCTGCCCTTTAGTACTCTAAAGTACTAAATAAATCAGATTCATTTTTACTGTTTTCTTGTTTCTACCTCCCGATTAGTCAGGACTGTTGTAGTTACTGTATCTTTCAAAGGCGGTATAATATCATGGTTGGGGTAGGCTGAGAAACGGTCTCCTGAGAGAGATCCACGTCCTAATCCCTGGCACCTGGGAATGTTAATTTATATGCAAAACGACAACGACAACAAAACAACCCCCAAAGGGTCTTTGCAGGTGTGTGATTACGTTCAGGATCTGGAGATGGGATTGTCATGGATTATCTGGGCAGGCCCTAAATTACAGTCACGTGTGTTCACTTAAGAGCGAGGCAGGAGGATATTTGACTACAGAGAGGAGAAGGCGCTTTGAAGAGACGAGCGGAGATTGGACTGATGCAGCCGTAAGCCAAGGAATGCCAGCGGCCACCGGAAATTGGAAGAGGCGAAGAAGGGATCCTCCCCTAGAGCCTGCAGAGGGAGGGTGGCCCTGCTGCTACCTTGATTTTGGACTGCTGGCCTCTAGAACTCTGAGAGAATAATTTTCCACTGTTTCAATCCACCACATTTGTGGATTAATTTGTTACAGCATTCAGAGGCAATTCGCACAATCATTAATAGCAATTTGGATCTAAAATGCTAGAGTTCAAATCGGGACTACTCCATTTACAAGGATTGGATTTTGTGCAAATTTTTTGACCTCTCTGGGACTCCGTTTTCTCATTTCTAGGTGGGGATAATGCATGTTCCCCCAGAGACTAATTTCCCCCAGCCTAATTTTATCAGTATGAGCTATGCGTGTTTGTTTCATACGGTAACTATGGTTTTAAATTCCATATTATTGTGCATTAGTAACCATTGCATTTTATTTTTATTTTGTTTACTTATATTGTCTGAATTTCACTCCACCTATTTTATTGATTTTCAGCTCTGTTGCATATCTAAGGCATTTCAGTTTTAAACAGTATACACCATATACCAGTTAAAAGGGAGGGGATTTTTGTACACCATGCCAGCCCCCCAATTGTAGGGCAGGGCTCTGTAGAGAGCTGCTGATTTCCCCAGTGCTCCCCTCCTCAGATGTGCCAGAGTGGCCTACCTTGAAAACAGCTTCCTTGCTCTGCCACCCACCTGGAGGGGCTGCCACTTCCTGTTCTTAGACCCTGGAGACTCACAATGGACCCCAACCATGAGCACATCACCAAATACTCAAGTGAAAATATTTAACATAGAAATGGCTTAAGGGGTGGGGAGAAACTTGCCCTTTTCCCTCAAAGTTCACTGAAAGATCAACTGACAATTAAGGCCGATTAATCAGAGAAAGGTTTATTGACCATGTGACGGGCAGAATCACAGAGTGATTATGCAATATCCCAATGAAATTCAAATATTTTCGTGCCTGTTTTTTTGGAGGGGAGTGGAGATGAAGAATACGGGTAATTCTGTTTAGGGGTGACTCTAGGAAGGGTAAACGGATGGGGGAAACAGATTGACTTTTAAATGATTCTCTTTGCAAATTAAATTAACCTGAGGGACAGGTGATTATATTTACGTGATTTGGGCCAGGTCTGGTTGCATCCTCGATCCTCCTTCCTGCAACATATTGAGAAAACAGGGAGAGAAAGGGGAGCCCCCTTTGACTTTTTTTTTTTTTTTTTTTTTTTTTGAGACAGAGTCTCACTCTCTTGCCTGGGGCGAGTGCCGTGGCGTCAGCCTAGCTCACAGCAACCTCAAACTCCTGGGCTCCAGCAATCCTACTGTCTCAGCCTCCCAAGTAGCTGG
>CAUYSK010087822.1:5000-11450 GCA_963575035.1 Avahi laniger | reverse complement strand
TAGTCCCAGCTACTTGGGAGGCTGAGACAGTAGGATTGCTTGAGTCCAGGAGTTTGAGGTTGCTGTGAGCTAGGCTGACGCCACGGCACTCGCTCCAGGCAAGAGAGTGAGACTCTGTCTCAAAAAAAAAAAAAAAAGATTTCAGAATTGGAAAACCTCTAGAATTCCATGGTTAAACCTCCACAAGTACACAGATAGAAAAGTTAATTGACAAGACTAAAGAATTAAGCTCTTCTCATGGAAGAAAGTAAAGTAGAAATTATTCTGTCTTTTCCTTGATTTGAGAACTATATTGTTGTAGAACACACAGTACAGTTTTAATAGCTAGGGAAAATCTTACTGGAAAAAAAAAAAACAGCATTTGAACCTGTAGCTCATGGCCAAGTCACTGAGTCTAGTGCAGAACAAACCTAGGAGGCTGGTAGCAGAGCGTAGGATCAAAATAAAATGTCAGGCAGGGCACAGTGGCTCACACCTGTGATCCTAGCACTCTGGGCGGCTGAGGTGGCAGGATCACTTGATGTTGGGAGTTTGAGACCAGCCTGAGCAATAGTGAGACCCCATCTCTACAAAAAAATACAAAAATTAGTCAGTGCCAGCTACTCGGGAGGCTGAGACAGGAGAATCACTTGAGCCCAGGAATTTGAAGTTGCCGTGAGTTATGATGACGCCGCTACACTTTAGCCAGAGTGACAGAGCAAGACCCTGTCTCAAAAAAAAAAGTCAGTAATCACTGTAGCCTGAGAGTCTGTAAGACACACCAAGCAGACAAAAGTTAAGACTCTGGGGGGTTTAAAACAACAGTTTTGAAATGTGTCTACATGGTGAAATATGTACCTGGAAGCCATGAAGTACCATGCAGAACACCTGAAATATTGATAAGTGTAAATCTGTGGTAGAAACTCAGAACAGTTTTACTCATAAAATGTTCTTTAAAATGTAAGATATACAGTACAGAATCTTAATTCCAAATATGCTTTTGGACATTTAGATGTGTAACAACAAAAACAAGCTCAGTAAACTGAGTTTTGGGAATTTTTTAAAATATTCTTCATCCAAAGGGAATATTTACATACTATTTTTGGTATCAAGCTCTAAAAAGTTAAAGTAATTTCTGGGAGCAACATTCAAATTGAGAAATTCTCTTCATTACTTTGATGTTTTTCTGTCAGTGAAAATTAGTTTATTTTAGTGATGGACTGTATATTTCGGGGAGAGAGTGGTATAAGAATGCTGGGATAAAGCAACAGTGAGCAAGAAAATAGAAGTTTACCCGATTAATGAGTGTTTTGGGGGGGGGGCGCGGAGTTTGTTGTTGGGGTTTTTTGTTTTGTTTTGTTTTTTGAGATGGGGTCTCTCTGTCACCCAGGCTGGAGTGCAGTGGCATGATGGTAGATCACTGTAACTCCAACTCCTGAGCTCAGGATCCTCCCACCTCAGCCTCCCAGATAGGTGGGACTACAGGCACACACCACCACACCTAGCTAATTTTTTTGTTTTTTTGTAAAGACAGAGTCTTGCTATGTTGCTCAGGCTGGTCTAGAACTCCTGGCCTCAAGCAGTCCTTCCCACCTTGGCCTCTCAGAGTGCTAGGATTACAGGCATGCGCCACTGCACCCAGCCATGATAGAGTGTTTGCTGGCCTGTGAACATCTGCAAGGCAATCGTCAGTTCCCTGCAAACTAGGTAGACCCTCCGCATGAGAGGAAACAATTACTGCACCTCACTTAGATAAAGACGCAAGGCCAAAGTTTACGTCTCTCTTGATGAGTACAACCTTATTGACACAAGACAGTCTGGATCATAACAGGCCACTAAATAGGCTGTACAGTCAGGTGCCCCAGGAGCCAACCAGCCTTACCGAGCACTGCTAGTGGTACTCACTGAAGTGATACTCTGAAACAACAGTACCAGAAAGTACCAGAGAGAAGGCAGAGGCGAGTGTGCAAGGACCACAGTTAGAAATGATCCAGGCCTCTTGGATTTAATCCTAACCATTCATTTCAGTCATTTAATAAATGTTTGAATTCCTGCTATATGTCAAGCCCTGTTCTAAGAGCTAGGAGTATCTTACACAGGGTAGACCTGATCCCTGCTTCCGTGGAACTCATACTGAGAAGACTAATATGATTAGACCCGTAGATGAACCACTTTAATCCATTAAATGCTAAGAGAAAGTATAACTAAATTAGTCTATTATACAAATAATTTTTAAAACAATCTCTGTTAAGTTTTGCTTAAAGCAAAAATAATTGTGTCCACATATAACTATTAATATTCATATGCATTTGCATTCCCTGTGCACAGTAATTCCTGCCTCTAGGAGGCATTCTAAAAAGTATTGAACTCTTAGCTGAAACTGTATGTTGCTGTGGGTACCTACCATTCATGATGCTTTTTCTTCCAGTAAAAGAATGATCCTGTAGCATTTTGTTTTCCTCAGCATTAAGTAGACATTAATTATACCTTCATTTCCATTGGCAGAGCTTTTATCTCAGTTATCAGGAGTGAGACGTTCCGCAGGAGGACAGCTTAATTCTTCTGGCCCTTCCGCTTCTCAGTTACAACAGCTGCAGATGCAGCTGCAGCTAGAACGGCAGCATGCCCAGGCAGCACGGCAACAACTGGAGACGGCACGCAACGCAAACCGGCGTACCAACACAAGCAGTGTCACCACTACAATCACACAATCCACAGCAACAACCAACATAGCTAATACAGAAAGCAGTCAGCAAACTCTCCAGAATTCCCAGTTTCTTTTAACAAGGTAGCTTGTTTATTATTATAATTTTGTTTGAGAAGTAATGTTTTATTAGCCCCATGTAGTCTGAAATAATTTTTCTGTTTGGTGTATATATATTTCCTTAAAACTCTGCATTTGATCAAACTATTAAGACTCACAGATCTCTGATAAAAACTGCATATTCAATATTTCCCCAAGAATATGAAAAATAGTAATTATTTTAGGTAAATGAAGAATGCTGGTCTTCTTGTTCTCAAGGTATATATCATCATCTAATATGAATTTCTTTTCCCATACTACCCGTAAAACTTAAACACCATGTCTTTATATATATGGGTCTTATTAGGTGCATGTATTATCATAATTTTTACTGCCAGTTTCAGTCTGCTGTGAAATATTAAAAGGCACAAAGAAGACTTTATAATACAATGGTTTTCAAATACAGTGGTTTTCTCCTGAGAATTTCTAAAGAAGCTGGACTTAAATTCATAGGATTGGCACACAAAAGTAGCTGTTTAAAAAAATGGTTTACCATGGTGTAAATAATATTTAGTACACACAGTAAACTACTCCACTGGATGGAGTTCTTACTTGCTTCTAAAACTACTGTAAGCAACTGAATATATTCTTCTGTCAAAACTTCATAGGCATTTTATGTGACTTTTAAGAATATAAAGAATTTTTGAAAGAGTAACCAATGGTGAGTAGGCACATAGGCTAAATAGATAATGAACCTGGGCTAATTTGGGCTTTTAATGGAACAGAGAGGCATATAAAGTAAGAACTGTAAAATGAAAAAAATTAGTGTAATATATCATCTCCAAAATGCAGTATGTACAACAATTTATTAGAATGTTAAAATATTGTAATTTCTATTTATATTTCTTTGATCTAATACTTTTTAATATCTGTTAGTACAGTGGTACATGTGTATAGTTGGAAATAACATTTTGTGAGTGCAGGATAAAAAGTGTTTGAGGACACTTAGTCTAAATGCCCAGCTTTGCCACTAACTAGTTTTGGACCTAAGGCAAGTCATTACACTTCTGCAGACCTCAGTTTTATCGTCAATATCCCAGGAGTTTTGCCTTATTAGAGAATTATTCTAAGGATTAAATGGAATACTGGTCCGTGTATGGTCTGGCTCAGTATCCGGCATACAGTAAAGGCCCAATTAATGGTGCCCATTATTATCATTTGTTATGGATCTGAGGAAGAAGTTTGAAGTGGGGAATTTACCTTTGAATTATCTCTGCAAGGTCAGTAACCATGCCTTGTTATTACCAGAAAATGTTGCTTTAGCATAAAGAAATCACAGAGTCACCAAATTGATCTACGCACTGCCATGTGGCCTTATTTATAGGGACTGACCAACAGTAGGGCTATAACTTCCAAGAGCTCGGCACTTGACTCAGAAAACGAGATCAACTAATGTGCATATCTGCTGAGATGTTCAGGGAACTATATGGAATGTCTTGCCAGTGTCTTTTGGAAAAGATGCCTTCTTACCCTTGCCATATTCTTTATTCATTTATTTATTTTTGTTCCCCAAACTGTTCAATGGGCTTGACCTATGTTCTTTCTGTGTACTTCCTCTATATAGACACCCAGCTCCCAGAGTATGGTGTGGGTGGCCTCTGAGTGTGCTCCTTGGATTCTGGTTATGGCATCTTGAAGACCCCCTTCTGTCCTCTGATACTGTTCAGTGCATAGTACCTTGCCATTTACAGACCACTTTCCACATCTTTTGCTGTATCATTTAGTCATATGATTTATCTAAGGCAATATTTCCCAAAAAATATCCCCTGCAATTTTATATATTCAAAGAAATATATGTAATTATACTCTTCCCCCCCCCCCCGATGAATAAGGTTGGGGAAAATGGAGTAAAAAATAGTTTATTTACTATTGGGCTTCTCACAAACTTCAAATATATTAACATGCATTGTAAATTTTCAGGGCGAGGAGAGCAGCTGCAGTGTGTATAGGAGAAATCCTGATCTCTGGTCACACAGCTCTTACGTGATATATGTAGGGCTCGAGCCTTATCTTTGGTCTCTTCGTTGACCAGGGACAGTTCCTATTCGTGTTGTCCTAGAACCGTGTCCTGGGACACAGTTTCTTTGGGATCCAAGATAGCTGACCTTTTGGAAAATGATTCTTTAAGTGTCTAAGTCAGATCCAGTCTTTTGAAAATGGAGCCGGCTCATTTTTGCTAATCACAATTTGAAGAACCTCGCAAGCTTTGCAGTTCCTTTTAGATTCCAGTGAAGTTTGGCCCATCAAGAAATCAAGTCCCAGTACCAGATTTTATCTGTCCTTGAGGAATGAGGTGTTTTCTCAGTTATTTCTCTGAAAATCAAAACAGTAATACTGGAATTGCACACTCTTCCAAAGGGCGAAGGCCTTTGCCTATGTGTTTCCAGTTTGCCTCGTTACTATGTGGGTCATCTTCTATACTATACCCTTTATGTTTCTATAATGAGTTTGACTTCTAGTTTTGTTTTTGTTTTCTTTACCAAAGGCCTTTTCCAAAGCTAAGAACATGGAATGTACTTCAATTCTTAATGTTTTTATCATTTTGAAATGAGAATACGTAGCCTACTGCCCCATCTGTTGCATTAGATTCTTAATTTGGTTTTAGCTATAAATGTAATCAGTCATTTCCTTTCAACATGGATTCAATGGCTTTTATGTAATTACCTTCCTGATATTTTTTTCTTTAAGTTTTGAAATTTAGATTTTTTTGTTTTCTGAGCCACAGATGTAATCATTCAGTGGTTTTGAACTTAACAGCTATGAGATTTTGAGCAAGTTACTTAACCTCTGCTTCAGTTTCCTCTTCTTATAAATGTTGATAATAATAGTACGCAATTCATAGAGTTTAAAAGAGCTAATGCACACAAAAAGCACTTAGAGCCTGATCCACAGTGTTGTCCGTGATGACTTGGGATGCTCGTCTGCCTTGCAGTGTTGGCAGGACAGCAGGGAGCAGGTGATGGTCAGTAGGGAAGCACAGGGCAGGTCTGTCTCTGGGCTTGGGTACCAAGAAGCATGTGTGCCTGCTGGGCTTGCTCTCACTGTCCCCATCTTCTCCTCTTGTGTCACTTTTCCTGACCCACGTGCTTCTGCTAGTTTCCCTTTCCTTCTTTGCCACTAAAAGTATAGAAAAATAAAATCAGTATTGAAACTAAGCAAAATTTTGCTTACTTTTTTGTTGGAGACTGACATTTTTAAGTCATTTAACAAGTTTAGTAACAAGTAGTAAGTAGAATTTTCAACTCTTAACATCTGTCCAATCTATGCAGATGAGCCACGTTTCCCAGCATAGCCCAGATCTCCTAAGTGCACATGTCAGGTGAGCACAGCAGGCAGGTAGACCTCACATCTGCCCTGCTGCGCTGTACGTTCTTGATAGGAGAAGTGTAGGAGAGAGTGTGCGTGCGTGCGTGCGTTTGCCCTCTCTGGCTTCTGGACATACCTTCAATTCCAGGAAGAATTTGATACAGAAAAGTTAGAAGAAATTTTAGGATTTTTCTCTGAATATTTTGGTCACTACAGATTTTGTTTTTGTGAACAGAGTTGCTACTCTACTCTTTTCCCTTATCCACAGGAGAAATTCCGGTTATGGAAATAACTACTTTTCCAAATACCTACTCTGTTAGAAATATTGTTTTCCTCAGAAAAATTTTCACCCAGTTTTCTCT
>CAUYSK010087822.1:0-2500 GCA_963575035.1 Avahi laniger | reverse complement strand
ATGTGAGAAATAGAAATTGCCAGTTAATATGCTTTCCCATTCCTGCACAAATTCTGGGAAAATGTAAGATCCTTCATTTTTTAACATGGTTTTTGGAAACAACTGTAAGTCCATTCAGGGCAGTTTAATTTAGATGATCGATTTAACACTTCAAAAAACTCGAAGGTTCATAAGATTCCATCTCATGTAGAATACTGTATATTAATTATTTTTTACAAGATATTTTACAAATACCTCACCTCATCCTGTATGTAATCAATAATAATGTATTAGGGTAGAAAGACACAGAATATCAATATAAAAATATATTTAAGCCCTTCAAATTCTTGTGTCCTTTTTCTTTAGTTTCTGAATCAACATCTTATTGGATGTACTACTGAATAAAAATAAGTTTCAAAGACTTGGATGGAGAGGAAACAAAATCGAAATATACCGTTTATTTTGGCTACAGCTTCAAATTTCTAAGGACCATATCCTGAATTTTGAGAGGTTTTTGTTGACTTGTGTCTAGGATATAAGTTTGTAAATATTCTACAGTGTGTGTCTTTGCTTCCTGTTGAAAATAATTTGTGTCTTTCGCTGAAGGTACTCTGGAAGGAGTTTAATTTCTTGACTCATAAAGAGCCAAAATTTACAGTGAAGAATAAGACCTACAGAAAATGTTTAAACCTATGTTTCCATTTTTTATTTAATTTATGGAATGAAATATGCAGTGTGTTTAAGATTCCAAAAGTAACTCTTGTTAAACTATGATTGTTAGAATAATATCCGTGGGCATCACTGTCCTCGATATTTAATTACAGAAAATAATGGGATGTAGAATTTGAGATAGTTGAATCTGCCTCATGACTTCCTTGGATTGTTTTTCATTCATTTACTTTCCTAAACTTTTTAACTCTTTGAACAAGTAGAAACAGCTGTGCTTTCTTTCATTGCTACAATCATAAGATATACTTTCTATGGTTGGCTACAGTGAAATCTTCGTAGGTTCTAATTAGAACCTAGGTTTGCTACTAACAGAACAGTGGAGTCTTACTTCATTTATAATTAGATGCAGGTAAAATAAGAGGAAGCTCCTCTCCCTGTGGCCCCTGGAGAAATGAAGTTTAGGATAGCGGTTACATTATTAGGAATAACAGAAGGAACACAAAAATCTATCTCATCTCCCCCCACCTTTTCCCCTCTCAATATTTGAAATTGCAATAATATACTAACATTTTCAAATGTTACCAAGCCTATTGTATTTTTTCTGATCTGTGGGCCACAATTAAAAGACAGGTACTGGGTCCAGAGTTCTCTCGATGGGTCAAAGCTTTAGTTCCCGGAACAAAGCTGGGCCCCTCACAGCAGATACTCCATTTCCTTCATATATTTTACTCCATGGCTCTTGGGATAGACACAGACTCAGTAGTTCATAGCTCTGTTTAAGGACAAGACAGTGGGGCAGAGGTGTAGAGGAGAACACTATAGAGAGGGTAGGGTAGGAGGTGTCTGGAAAAAAAAGGTCTTCAGAATGGGATCTCTGCAACTGAAAGTGTTCATCACAAATAGAATAAGTCCACTGCCAGTGGAGTCCGATGTGGTTGTCACAGCCATGTGATACAGGCACGTTTAGAAATCTATCCAAGTGTGATGGAGTGGGTGCTAAAAGTCGTTTAGCAAACATATCAGTTTTGTGGAGAAAAGGCCCACAGCAATGTTCGATATATGTATATCAGATATCAGTTGTGTTTCTTAATTATTTGCATGCCTAGTTTCAGGGGCACAGGCAATACTTACTTCATGTGCAGAAAAAAATAAAACACTAGGTATGAAATTTTCCCAGAATTATATGCAAAAGTTGATGTTAGTGCTGGCAAAGGTAATGGTTGTCTGTGCTCTTTTAAAACTAGAGAGTTTTTTAAAAGAGTTCCCTCCTTGAGATTGGTGGGGTGGAGGGAATGTGTGAACCATCTCAATAGTAACCGAAGCCCTGTGTCCAGTTTGGAGAGAGGTTAGGATTGGAATGCAAGATGGGCGAGCAGTTTGCAGACCTTCGGGTTATGACAATGTTGTGAAATTTTGTGGCATTAAACATGACCATTTCTGAATAAGTCATCATAGTATTCCAAAGCCAAATTAATGTGACTTTGTTTTTCAGAATAGTATAAAAGTCTAATTCCATGTGCCCATCAACTTCAAGCCTGCCTAAGCAATGTTTGCTTCTAACTCTTGGTTCCTCTAGTTTTCCAGCCCATCTCTGTCAGTGGTCTGTCAATACATGAGCTTGAAGAGTTCTTTATTTAAGGAACCCTGCAGCAGACCTCATATATGATGTGACATTTGTTGCCACTTCCTCAACTTGGTTAACAGATTCAGATTTTTTTTTTTTTTTTTTTTTTGAGACAGAGTCTCACTCTCTTGCCTGGAGCGAGTGCCGTGGCGTCAGCCTAGCTCACAGCAACCTCAAACTCCTGGTCTCAAGCAATCCTACTGTCTCAGCCTCCCAAGTAGCTGGGAC
>CAUYSK010087818.1:0-20922 GCA_963575035.1 Avahi laniger | reverse complement strand
AGCTCAGGAGTTCGAAACCAGCCTGAGCAAGAGCGAGACCCCATCTCTACTAAAAATACAATGAAATTAATCGGACAACTAAAAATATATAGAAAAAATTAGCCAGGCATGGTGGCGCATGCCTGTAGTCCCAGCTACTCGGGAGGCTGAGGCAGAAGGATCGCTTGAGCCCAGGAGTTTGAGGTTGCTGTGAGCTAGGCTGATGCCACGGCACTCTAGCCCGGGCAAAAAGAGTGAGATGAGATTCTGTCTCAAAAAAAAAAAAAAAACATAAGCAAATAAAGGAGAAATGGAGCTTTTAAAAATGACTCTTTGGTACCCAGATGATTGTTTGGTATAATGTAAGGCTAAAATTCCAACAGTGATGATCAAAAAGCATTCTACATATACATTATCCAGGAAATTTTCTCTATTATAAGAAAAGGGTTGTCCTAGTAATTGCTGACCTAAGAAAAGTAGGATTTGAAAACATCAAGCTTTCCCTTTGCTAAGCCAGGGCAAGTAAGTAAAACTATCACTGAAATAAAATTATAACCTATTAATCAAAGACAGCCTCAATATGAACAATATGAATTTTTTAGGCTGACAGGCAACAAACACTTGTTTAAATATCTTAACTATTTAAATGTGGAAAAATAAGAAATACATGAACAGTTGATTCTATAACATTGGAAATTTTAAACAAGACTTTGGTCTACCAAGCTACTACATTATCATTGATATAAAAATATTTGTATACTTTCTCTACATATGAACTCAGAATCTAAGAGCCAATGAAAATCAAAACATAATTCTAATTAAAATTAAGTATGATATCCCAAGTTTGTTGAATTTGATATCATAAAGCATTTCACTACAACATAGCCAATGCTTGTAAACTGATAAAATCTACTTTCTTAAATTACTTGACTGAAGATTAGATTCTATGAGCCTAAAAATAAATTATAATCGGTAAGATCCAACTTCAAACAACTAGCCAGGATCATCCATACATCATTATATAACCTAAATAAATAAACAAAAAAATTTTTTAAAGGTAGAGAGAAACATAAATATAAAATATTAATATTAGAAAGGATTTTATAGATTAATTATGACTCTCTCAATTAATATATGAATAAAATGGCTGAGGAAAGTTTAAATAACTTGGCCAGGATGGCAGAAAATCAACATATATTCTAAAGTTATGGGTCTTGCAGAAAAAAAAGAGAAAACATATAAATCTATATAGATCACTATATTATACTAATCATAATGTAATTAAAAATTTTTATGTAACTCTTCTTCAAAGACCTAAATATTAATTATATTTCATATTACAGTAGTACCAAAAAGTAAACAGAAGTACAACTACTGTGCCACTTATCAAATCATTTCCTCTCAGCTCCAAAATTACCCTTCACTTATACAGATTAGGTAATGGAACTGGTTCCTTTAAATATTTTTCCTTTGCCAGTCGGCATAATGTTAAACTTTGCCAGTACAAAAGTTTACTGGCACTGGAAGAATAATGCAAGAAAAAGGAGTTTGCTTCCTATTTCTGACGTGCTTCCCCAGCAGGCTCCTGCTCAAAGGTTCATAGGTTCTGCATGCTAGCGACTTCTAGTGTGGGTAGGCAGCTTGTCCAGTACCATAGCATCAGGGTTCTAAGGGGCAGTCAGCTTCTCCAAGACTCGTCTACTGAATGAAAGGTACAAAACTCAGCAGCTTCTCCTGCATCACCATCTCCCCATGTCCCGGAACATTCTGTAGCATATTACCTTTGATGAGATACCTTCCATTAAACATCCTTTCCCTCCTCCCTAGAGAGAGGTGTTTCAGCAGGTTCTTCCAGAGGGGGATGCCTGGCAAGTTCCACTAGCATAGAATCACTGGTAATCACTGAGACTTCTCTGCCATCCCATGAGCCATGGCACACCCTCTTCAATAAGGTCTAGATCTCAGCACTGGGGGTGGGGGACCTCTTCCTTAGGTGGTTTATCTCAGTCCTAGGGTTAGTGGCAGCTCATTATACCTGTTATTTTTGTGTTTTAGAGTCCTCTTTACTTTTTAGTAACCAAGCCCTTACTACTCCAATCTCTTGTTATAGGTAGTAGTTCTTTACATTAAACTTTCCCTGTTGGAACTACTGCATGGTTTTTCTGACTGGACCCTGACTAACACAACCACCAAGATACAGTTGCTACTATTGTTAAAAAAAAAAAAAAAGAAAGAAAGAAAGAAAGGTCTTTTAAAGATACATTTTTGGAATTATTATTAAAATAGATGTTAAAAGACTTAAGATATAGGAAATCTAACACAATCAGGACAGAAAAATGTATCATTTGAATTGGGAGGTAGCTAGGAAATATTCCTATTCTTAAAAATTTTAAAATAACTATTTAGTCATATTTCTAAAACAGAAGGTTTCCCTTTGTAATTGCTCGATCAAATGTAAAGGATGTCACACATTTTCTTTTTATTATAGTCAGCTGTTTATAGCTTTATCATTCAGTAGCTAAATTTTCCTGTAACCATTTTTTTAAACTGAACATTCTGCAGATATAATAAACACTTACTTGAAGCAGTAATTAGAATAAAGTTACCTGAGAGAAAATTGTTTAATTCTTAGATATTTCTTGACCTTCTGGTGAGGAGTTTTATTAGCTTATGATAATTTTTTCTTCCTTAAAAACCATTTTTAATTTTCTCTGTATCTCAAAAAATAGTCATATGGTAGTCACTTGACTGCCATGTCTAAAAATGTTTTAAATAAAACTAAATTTTCTAAAAGACTAAATTTCAAATTCTTAAGAAAATAAGAAAATTAACAATGACTATGCTTGGCAGCTTTGTCCACACTATTCTTACCATTAGAACAAATGACTTTTTAGAATGTTGATATATTAAGGATACAGATAGAGGTAATTTTCTCAGTTAACTCATACTTTATACATGGCACATTGTCTTCCCTCCCTCACCCCAAACAATGTTATTTAGATCATGTCACTTGTGGCTATTATTATTCACTGAAATAAAATGAAGCATATTTCAATTTTCTGGAGTTTAAGGCTGAATGAATCCCTAAGGAAATTAAGGGACCTCTGTCTGTGTAATAACTTATAAATTATACAATTAAGTTTAACAAAATGATGGATAAATGACCATTCCATGATTATTTATAATTTCTTCATTTCTAATTTCTTGACTTTTTTCTCTCATTAAATTATATATATATTTTTAACCACTTTACCTTTCTGCTGTAAGGATTACTAATTACTAACTTGGTGTCATCTGAGCCAGATAAAATATATTCTCCAGTGTCATTCCAACATATTGTATTAACCTAAAAAGAAAGCAAAAAAGAAATATAAGCAAACTGGACATAATAGAACTATGCCATCTTTCAGTCATCTGATGGCACAAAATTTATAGCACTGATGAGGACATACCTATGTTAAAAAGTATTTACATATTGAAAAAATAGACTTCCAGTTTCCAGTTTCACATGTAAGAAACTTGGAAGTCATCACTCCACCCTAACGAGTAAGAAGCTGAACAGACTGCAAAATTAACGTCTCTTCTTAGATCACTCAGAGAGGTGAGGACACAAGACAAACTGTTACCCTCGAAACTGGAGAGACCAGTAGGTAAATAAAAAGAGTCTTGGCTTACCGGAGCAGAGACTCAAGAGAGGAAACCTCTGTAAAAAACAGGACCGGGGTAAGAAAACCTGAACTATAATTGATGAATTGCTAGAAGTCTGGAAAGGGCAAGTCTAACTGTTAAAAGCTCTAGGGGGATCCAGTCATGGGGAATTGGGTGGGACCCTGTATTTTGAGCTTTAATTCCAGGGGCTGAACTAGGTTCTCATAATAAATTTCAGAGAAAAATCCCCTCTGCCTCTGGCAGGGGGAAGGAAAAAGAAACCATTTTCAAATACACCAGAGTACTCTGTTCTTAACAAAGTCTGCCCTTAGGAGAATCTATTTAACCACAGCTTAACCCACTGGGGTTCTATCAGAGCCTACAGACCTGGGGGAAGAGAAATACCCAACTCTAGCCAACTCTAGCCTTCCACATAAGGGAATCAAAATACCCAATTCCAGCTTACTCTATTAACCTGTCCCACCTAAGAGGGATTTGGCAGGTGGACTAAGAATCCCTTATGAAGTTCATAGTCCAGAGGCACAGACTCATTAAGAGACAGAGACCTAATCATACAACTATAGAACATTTCCTCTCCCCCTATACCTTACCACTACATTACTAAATACCTGTTTACACAGTATCTTTCAACCAGTACGTCATATCCAGCCATTATGAAAAACACAAGGCATACTAAAAGGCAAAAAATATAATTTGAAGAGACAAAGTATCAGAACTAAACATAGCAGGGATGCTGGAACTATCAGACTGGGAATTTGAAACAACTATGAATAATATGCTAAGGTCTCTAATGGATAAAGTATACAGCATGTAAGAACATACAGCCAATGTAAACAGAGATGGAAATTTGAAGAAAAATAAAAAAGAATTGCTAGAGATTAAAAAAACAATGTAACAGAAGTGAAGAATGCCTTTGATGAGCTTACTGATAGACTGGACATGGCTGAGAAAACAATCTCTGACCTTGATGATATATTAATAAAAACCTACAAAACTGAAAAGTGAAGAGAACAAAGACTGGAAAAAACACAATACCCAAGGACTGTGCAACAACTACAGGAGTTGAAACTAAAACGTAATGGAATACCAGAAGGAGAAGACAGAAAGAATAGAAGAAATAGCTGAAATAATAATATTGCAAAGTTAATTAGCAATAAAAAAGAAAAAAAAAGATAAAGTAAAAATGCTGATAATTTCCCCCAAATGAATGTTAGACACCGAATCACAGATCCAGGAAGCTCAGAAAACACCAATCAGGATAAATACAAAAAGAACTACACCTAGGCATGTCACTTTCACAAACTAAAGAAAATCAAAGGTAAAGAAAAAAATCCTGAAAGAAGCCAAAGGAAAAAACAAAGAGGAGCAAATAAAAGAATTACATCTAACTTCTACTCAGAAATCATGTAAAGAGAAAGTAAAGTGAAATATTTAAAACATTCAGAGAAGAAAAACACCAACCTAAAATTCTATATCCTAAAAAGTTACCCTTCAAAACCGAAGGAGAAACAAAGATTTTCTCAGATAAACATTGAGGTAATTTGTTGCCAGTAGACCAACCTTGCAAGAAATGTTGAAAGAAGTTCTTTAGAGAAAAGGAAAATAATATAGGTCAGAAATTTGGATCTACATAAAGAAAAGAAGAACATCAAAAGAGGAATAAGTGAAGACAAAATAAAAACTTCTACTTATTCTTAATTGATCTAACAGATCAATTATTATTATTCAAAATAACAGCATTATAGTTAATAGTTAACTATAGTTAATAGTTAACTATAATAGTATTATAGTTATAGTTAATTATTATTCAAAATAATAGTATTATAACAATGTATTTGATTATGTGTATATATATCACATATATATGAAAATATATTTATGGATGTTTATAAGTAAGTGAAATGAATGACAGCAATAATACAAGGTACAAGATAAAGGATGTAAGACTATTTTGTACTCAAACTACCTGTGAAGTGCTATGCAATATGTGAAATAAAATAGACGTGGATTAGTTGTATATGTATATTGCCAACTCTAAGGCAACCACTAAAAAAGTTTAAAAAAGGAGTATAACTGATAAATACTAAGGAGAGAAAATAAAATCACATAAAATGCTCAAGTAGAACCACAAAAGGCAGAAGAGTGGAAGACAAAAACAGGAACAAAGAGCAAGGGTAACAAATAGAAAACAGTAACAAACATGGTAGATATTATTCAACTATATCAATAATCATTTGATTTATGGGTTTTTGTTTGGTTTTCTTTTCACAGGGTCTTGCTCTGTTGCCCAGGCTAGAGTGCAGTGGCATCGTCGTAGCTCACTGCACCCTCCAACTGCCAGGCTAAAGGTTACCCTCTTGCCTCAGCCTCCTGAGTAGCTGGGACTACAGGCGTGCTGCCACTACACCCTGTTAATTTTTTTTTCTATTTTTTTTTTAGAGATGGGGTCTCACTGTGTTGCTCAGGCTGGTCTCAAACTCCAGACCTCAAGCAATCCTCCCACCTTGGCCTCCCAATGTGCTGGAATTACAGGCCAGAGCCACCACAGCAGGCCTAGTTTTATGTTTTAAGGTAAAACTTTATTCTTCCGTTGTATTATCATTGGTCACAATCCCTTCTGTGAGGATTAGGGCATTTCATCAAACATTTAAACATGTAGTATTAAAGCCCTTCAGAGTTAAAAAAAAAAAATTAACTGTTACTTACACAGCCATCATGCACATTTAGGGTTGCTTCAAGTTTTAATCTTTGGATAAATTCTCTTCTTCCTGTTTAAAAAGAAAGAAAAAACTAAATAAACAAGAAAAAAACTAAATAAAAAACTAAATACAGCTTGCTGGTGAGAAAAGTATAATATTGAAGATCCTAGGATCTGGCATAATGAGGTAGATTCAAGCTCTAATTTCAGCTCTACCGTTTATAAACTAAGTGACATTGGGCAAATTAACTCTCTCTTAAGCCTTAATTTCCTCATTAGATAGCTACCTTATGTGGCTATTGTAAGGACAAAATGATTCAAGGACAGCAAGGGCTTAGCACAGTGTCTGGACCACAGTAAACGCTCAAATGTTTCTTCATTCATTCAACAAATATTTATTAAGTACTCTGTTTCGGGTAATGTTCTAGAAGGTAGGAATACAGTGGTAAAATAAAACAAAAAAGATTTCTGCCCTCTCGTGAGAGGACAAAGACAATGAACAATATGTCAGTTGGTTAAAGTGCTATATGAAAAAATAAAGCATCTATTTTTAACATATCTAAATTTTAGAAATGTCAAAGTAATTTAAAGTTAATTGTACAATGATGAATTTGGTAGCAAACATAAAATCAGCCTAAATGTCCATCAATAACAGAATAGTTAAAATATTGCAAAAACAGAATAAGTCCCTTTTTTGAAAAAGAGAAATATGCCTTTTTAAAGAATGAATCACCTTTACCAAAGATAGATCAAAAAGCATTTTCATTGAGAAGCCATAATGAAAGAAAGCTGAATTTATGACAAAGAGCGATACTTAAGTAATCAGGCTGATGAGATCACTAATTAAATTTGCCTATATTTTTGTATACTGTCACAAAGGGCAGATTTCTCTACTAGGCTTTCTTGCTATTCGATGTAAAGATCAAGATTCTCTTGAAGCCAATTTATTTCTTTCTTGTTTTTTAACTGGTAAGGTGGCTAGGTAAAGGATGACCATATAGGTTAAAAAAATAAATAATCACGGGTAATTATGGGAGTTTTTTGGGAAGGCAGATGTTCTATGGTTCCTAAACTTATTGGAATAAAACAACCTAAAGAAATTCAGTAACGTGTCTTCATGAACTAGGTTGTATTTTACATAATTACTTTTTCAAATCATAAAAAGTTACTAACTGTGGTAAATAGATTTTTTACAACTCATTTCCTTTTGGCCAAAGGCAGGCTTGGTAATCCGGCTGAGTTATATAGTAAAGAAACAAAGTATTCAAATTAACAATATGACAACAATTAGAACTCATTAAAATGCTAAAGTACTGGAAACTTTTTTTCCAAATTTTTTTTTTTTTTGAGACAGAGTCTTGCTCTGTTGCTCAGGCTAGAGTGCCGTGGCATTAGCCTAGCTCACGGCAACCTCACACTCCTGGGCTCAGGCAATTCTACTTCCTCCTGAGTAGCTGGGATTACACAAGCATGAACCACCAAGCTCTGCGAATTTTTTCTATATATTTTTAGTTATCCAGCCAATTTCTTTCTATTTTTAGTAGAGACGTAGTCTCACTCTTGCTCAGGCTGGTCTTGAACTCCTGACCTTGAGCGATCCTCCTGCCTGGGCCTCCAAGAGTCCTAGGATTACAGGTGTGAGCCACTGCCCAGGTGTGAGCCACCGCGTCAGCCTTTTCCAAATTTTTAACACCTCAGTTTGAAAACACAGCTCTAGCCATTTTGATCTGGAGAAAATGGTGGTAGGACATAAGAGAATAGAAGACAAAGTTGTTCTAGCAAGAACTCCAACATATGAAATTTATATACATAAACATGTACTAAGACATGATACAATTAAATAGTTCCTGAATGACATTTTTGTATGAGACTTTGGAGATAAAATTGAGTGTGTTGTCCAACCATCTCATAAAGTGTGCTCCTCTTAGAGCACACTAACAAAAACCATTTACTATTATCCTTTTAGTAATTAAATGCAGTACCAAGAAATAGAAGCTAAAAGCCATCATAAAATAAGAACTGAGTCTCTCAAAATAAAAATAAACTCACACTTGAATGCTATTAAAAACTGTGAAGGGTCTGTCTGGCCTATTTGCAAGATAACCAATTAGTCTGCCACCATTTCTTGGATGCTGGCAAAAGACACAAGACTCCTACATCAGAGGCAAAAATTTTACTAATCACAGCACAGCAAGCAGCATGAGCTTCAAGTTTGCATTCGTTTCTTGTGTCCCCCAAATCCCATAGGGCAACTCAGAAAGGCCTGGATGGATGCTACACATGTGAAGCTGTGAATCACAGCTAAGGAACTGTGAACTGAGGGAACCCAAATCTTACATCGAGCAAACCTGCCTGACCTTTGGAGACATTATTTTAACAATACTAGAAAATGAACAAACTTGCTCTCTGCTCCAGAGGGAGAGATTGTATCTTTCAAGGCTGTTCATTATACAAACATCATTGGAAAGACAGTCTAGAATAAAGTTAGTGTTTCTGCTCATAATATGTGCATAAATTCAAAAGAGCTATGAAGCATCTTCTCCCAATGATTACACACTTATTATGGATGAACTTGCCATTGTGGCTTCCTACTCAAGTCTTTCTGCAACCCAAGCTGCCTCTTTATATTAGTAGACTTTAAGCTCCATAAGAAAAGGAACACTCTTTTGTTCATGAAAGTATTCTAAGTGTCTAAAACAGGGCCTACCATAAAGTAGGTATTTCACACACGTTTGCTGAATCAATGAAGAAATTATTAGGATCATAATATCCATTCTGTTCTGTAATCTGTATTATCACTCAATAATACATGGCAAACATGTTTCAATGAAAATAAATACAGAACTATTGCTCATTTTTAATCATTGTATAACTTACTAAACAGCTTTGTAATTTATTTATTCATATAACTATCTCCCTTACTAGACTATGAAATGCTGAATAAGAAACACTGGGACAAGGTTTAAATATCTAACTTGAAATATACTACACTTTCGCTGGGCAAAACTTATTCTCTCAGAGCTTTAGTTCCAAGGAGAGATGGAACACAGAACTATTTCATCTTTGGTAGAGCACAGGACAAAAGAGGTGACTGACACTGGAGAATGTAAGAAGAAACCAGCAAAAATTTAAATGAATGCTTAAATGCCAATTGTACACCAGAGACAGTTTAGATTTCTCTGGGAACCCTGGTCACAAGCAGAGTCTGCACTCAGTCACAAGCAATTTTCCATGATCTCTCACCAAGTACTCATAAGAAATAGAGAAAAAGAGGCAGGAGACCTGAGACAGTCCCTGTCTGGTACGGCATAGGAATGAAATTCCATTCACTGTCTAGGCCATTCTCTCACGGGAAGCAAAAGCCCTAAGCTAAGCGGTGAAACCTTAGCAAACAGAGTCTCAGTAAAGGTTCACTATCTCTGAGAGAGACAGGAAACCATCACATTCGTGTTTCAAGCAAAGGCAAACGTTTTGCTCTAAGTAAGGGGCATAAATTGCCTATTTTTAAGGAAGGAGCAGGAAACCCCTTCCCATCCCTACCATGAACTTTACAATAAACAACAAGCAAAAGAGAAAGTGTAGTGGCTCTGAGATGTGTCAATTTTCCAGAATTCCTTTCCTGTATGTTTCTGGTTAGGGTGAGTCACCCATCATTTTTGCACAAGACTTGGAGAGGGAGAGTAAAGCAACAGCCATATTGGTTTTCATGCCTAGAATGTAGGAGCAGACGCTTGTGTAATTCACAACCATTGTTGCTTATCTGCTGCCTTGCTGGAGTGAGCAGCAACTCGACCTATAACTACCCCACATTTCTGTGGTTCTTCCTTTAGCTTCTTCAAATACTGGACCAATTATACATTTAAGTCCATGATAAAGGGTGCTGACTTTTCCTATAGAACACCCACATTAATTAAACTTGGAGACAGTGAGATCTGACACAGATTCTATGTCATGAGATCCAGCTCATGCTCATGGTTCAAGCTTATCCTTGCTTCCTCCTACTTTACAACAAGCTTCCCTTCCCAACTGTCAGACCTTTGGATATAAAGTCTCAGCATCAGACATGAAGAGAAAAGAACAACCTTACAAAGACCGTTTAATGAGTACCCACAATTACATACGGTCAAATCCCTATGCCACGTCTTTGTGTGTATGTGTGTGTATGTATTAATAACTCCCAGTGGTCCTGATTCTCTGACTGAACCTATTCATGATAAGCACTTTCAGCAAACTAGGAATAGAGGGAAACCTCTTCAGCCTGATGAAGAGCACCTATAAACATGATATTGAATGGTGAAAGACTGAATATTTTCTACCTAAAATCAGGAACAAGGATGTCCACTCTTATCACTATTATTAAACATAGTATTAGAAGTTCTAGCCAATGCAATAACATAAGAAAAAGAAAGAAAAAACACAGAAATTGGATAGAAAGAAATAAAACTATCTCTATTGGAAGAGGGTATGATTATCTATGTATAAAATCCCCAGGAATATACCCAAAAAACTCCTAGAACTGATAAGAGAATTCAGAAAGGTCACAGAATGCAAGATCAACACACTCAAAAAAATCACATCTTTATATATTAACAATGAAAATGTGGAAACTGAACTTAAAAATAATACCATTTATAAAAAATTAAATATTTAGGCATAAATTTAACAAAACATGTTGAGGACCTGTATCCTGATAATTATAAAATGCTGATGAAAGAAGTCAAACACCTAAATAAATAGAGTGACACACCATGTTAATGGACTGGAAGACTCAACATAGTAAAGATGTCAGTTCTTCCCAAACTGATCTTTAAGTCCAGTCAATACCTATCAAAATCCCAGCAAAGTATTTGGAGACATGGACAAGTTTACTGTAAAATTTATACAGAAAGGCACAGGACCTGAAATAGGTAAAACAATTTTGAAAAAGAAGAATAAGGTGGGAGAAATCACTCTACCCCGATGTTAATGCTTACTATTAAATATATAGCTACAGTAAGCAAGACACTATAATATTCACAGAGGGATGAACATACACATCAACTGAATAGACAGAGAACTCAGAATTAGATTCATACAAATAAACTCAGCTGATTTTTAACAAAGGTATAAAAGCAATTCAATGAAAGAAATACAGCCTTTTCAACAAATGGTACTGGAGTAAGTGGACGTCCACTGGCATAAAAATGAACTTCAATCTAAACTTCATACCTTATCCAAAAATAAACTCAAAATGAATCCTAGATTTAAACGTAAAACTATAAAGCTTTAGGAAAAACACGGAAGACAATTTTCAGGATCTAATGATAAGAGTTCTTAGGCATGACACTAAAAGCATAACCCTTAAAAGAAAAAATTGATAAACTGGATCATGCTAAAATTAAAAACCTTTGCTCTGCAAAAGACTCTGTGAGGAAAATGAAAGATGAACTACAGACTGGGTGAAAAGATTTGCAAATCATGTATCTAGCAAAGGACTAGGACCTAAAAATACATAAAGAATTCTCAAAACTCAACATTTGGAAAAAATTAAATAATCCAAACAGAAAATGAACAAGAGACACTTCACTGAAATTATATAGATGGCAAATAAGCACATGAAAGAATGTTCAACAACATTAGCCATTAGGAAAACGCAAATTAAAACCACAATGAGATATCACTGCATAGCTATGAGAATGGCTAAAATAATATCAAATGCTGGAGAGGATACAGAGAAACTGGATTACTCACATGTGGCTGACAGGAACAAAAAATGGTGCTGGAAAAAGAGCATGGCAATTTCTTAAAATAAATTAAATAATGTGCTTATTGTATGGCCCAGTAACTGCATTCTGGGGCATTTATCCCAGAGAAATGAAAACTTTTATGTTAATACAAAAACCTGTACATAAATGTTAATAATAGCTTTATTCTTAATAGCCAAAAACTGAGAACCCAAATATCTAACAACAGGTGAACAGTTAAACAATTATACATCCAAACTACAGACTACTATTCAATAATAAAAAGGGATCAACTATTTATATATGCAACAACTTGGATGGATCTCCAGAGAATTAAGCTGAGTGAAAAAGCCAATCTCAAAAGGTTACACACTGTCATTTGTAAGGTTATATACATATCTTATCTACATAACATTCTTAAAGTTACAAAATTATAGAGATAGAGAACAGATTCATGATTGCCGGGGGTGAGTGGTGGAGAGGGAAGGACATAGCTGTGGCTATAAAAAAGTATCACAAAAGATTCTGGTGATGGAACAGTCTTGTATTTTAACCACATTAATCTATTAAAATTAATTAAAATCAACATTAGTCCATTAAACTTAATTAAAACTAATCTGTTAAACTGTATAGAATACACACACACACACACACACACACACACACACACACACACACATAGAGGAGTGCATGGATTGTATCCATGTCAATTTCCAGGTTGTGATACTATGCTAGAGTTATACAAAATGTTATCACAGGGGTTAGCGGGGGAGGGGGACTGATCAGAGGGTATATGGGATCTCTTTGTATTATTTCTTACAACTGCATATGAATCTACAATTATCTCAAAATAAAAAGTTTTTAAAAGTATTTTTAAAAAAAAAAGCTTATCCACACAGAAAATTCCAAGCCCAGATGGTATCAATGAGGAGATCAAACATCTAAGAAAAAAGCAATTTCAATTCCACATAAACTGTTCAGAAAAAAAGAACACATCCCAACTCATTTATGAGGCCAGCATTATCCCGATACTAAAACCAGGTAAAAATATTACAAGAAAACTATAGTTCAATATCCTTTACGAATATAAGCACAAAATTCTTACCAAAATTGAAGCCATCGATATATAAAGGATCATTTACCATAATCAAGTTGGAATTAGCCCAGGAATTGAACGTTGGCTCAACATTCAAAAATCAATCAATTTACTATACCACATTAACAGAATCAGGGATAGAAAAATCATAAAATCATCTCAAGAAATGTAGAATAAACCCTGACAAAATTCAATAGCCAGTCATGATAAACACTATCAGTGATCTAGGAATAGGAGGGAACTTTCTCAGTCTGATAAAGGGCATCTACAAAAAACCTACAGTCAACAACATACTTAATAATGAAAGACAATGCTCCCCATCTAAAATCTAAAATAAGGCAAGGATGCCCACTCTCACTACTTCTATTCAAGATTCTACTCAAGTCCTGCCACAGTGAGGGAGGGCCGGCAGAAGAAAGGAAGGAAAGCACATAGGTGGAAATTACAAGAACTGATGAGTAGGTTTAGTAAGGCTATAGAATGTAAGGCCAATATAAAAAAAAAATTCATTGTATTTCTATATACCGGCAATTATCGGTATACTGTAGTTTATATTTATTATAATTGACAGTCATCTTTCAATCATAAAATCATATATTTTTCAACGTTCATGGAAATTTCAAGACAAGAGAAACAAAATACAAATATTCCATTATTTTCCCCAGTGGCTAAAAAAGGAGTCAGAACTTACTGACCTTCATATAACTCGGCAACAAATTAGGAAGAAACTGGTAATGTAGAACATAGATGTATTCAGGATACATTAAAGAATAATCTATTCTCCCTTTTTTTTTTCCAAACACCAACTTGAACCAGGTAAAGAATAATCTCAGTGAAAGAGTATCCATTTCAATATATGCTGATTCTAATAATATTCAAAAGACACTGACTTCCTAAAACCCTCACAAAAAGGCTAGATTTCAATCTCCACCAAAAAATTTTCACTGGCTGTCTAATCATAATTTAAGTATTTTATACTAAACATTTTACACATTATAGCAAAAAACTGTTGAAAAGTTTCTTAAAATTACTTTTTTGTCACTTACTATCTTTTAATTTAGAAGGGTTAGAAAGTGTAAATTTAAGTTGTAGGCAAATCTGTCCAAAAGGAGAAAAATATGGGTAGAAATAGGAAATGTACAGAAATAATAGTTTTTATTATAAGCAATGTTTATCTTTATAAAACTGTACATATATATGGAAATGAAATATGTGTAGCTAAAAAGTTATAACAATCACTGAAAACCAAAAGCACTATTGTACTCCTAGTATAATAATTTAAATTGAAACATTTAAACCTATAAGTGTCTCTGACTCTGTACTCTGACAATTATTCTTTAAAAAAAAAAAATCATACATTAGAATTTAGATCAGGCTCATGAAGATTACAATCCCTGGCCTAGCCTCTGAATCCATGATAGTCCAAAACAACATACTATTGGTTCAAGTGAATTTTCTGTATTTGGGAGCTATGAGTAACCACATACATCTTTTTCTCATAAATAACCTGCAGGAAATTATTCATCTTTATTCCCACAACATAAAAGGATATTTTGTGAACTGTAATTTTCTTTGATGAGAAGAAAAAGGGGTAATTAATCAATTTAAGTAAAATCAATTAAAAAGCTTGGAAAGATACGTGCTATGGTGAAATAATGTGAAATGCAAATGTTACAGGAAAAATGTGTCCATTCGTTCTATCCCAATTTTACTGTTATTTAGCAGTAATTCACTATAAGACATACAAATAAAGTAAATATAACAGAAAAATATTTAATCTCAATCTTGTAGATACCCATAATGTTTAAATATTGAAGTCTTTTAAAAGAAAGAATCTATTTACTTTCTAAAATCTTTGGGCATGGAATTTGACTTTTAAAGGTTTTATAACAGTACTGTAATTTAAAAAGTCATTTTATTACCACAAAAAAAGTAATTATGTGAGGTGTAGATATTTTAATTAGCTTGATTGTATATATCAAGTTATATACTTTAAATATATATAATTTTAAACTGTCAATTATGCCTCAATAAAACTGGGGGGAAAGTCATTTCTTTTAAAAACGTCATTAATTCAGACACTACTAATGTGGATTTTGCTGTTTCCCGAATGCAGAGATAAGGTCAGCACTGCAGTGTGGAAGAGTTAGATAAACTAATGATGCAAAGGCCGACTAAGGGTAAAGACCAAGAAATTACTGTTCTTTACAAACTATTTTCAAATACTTAGAAAACCACTTTTAAAGGAAGAAGTTTCAAGAATGTGCTTATTACAAATACATACTATCGTACTTAAAATATTACTTAACGTAAAGAACTTCCTACATATATACACATACACACACACACACACACACACATATTTAAAGAACTATAATTCAGGCTTTCTGCTAAAGTCAGTGGACCTTCAATTCCCCTGTACCCAACACACAAACTCCACTTCCATTAGGGAGTTAGAGTAGGTAGGGAAAAACAAAGTGTATGGTTTTGTTACATTTTAATTAACTCAATCACAGATACAGCTGAATTAATTGAACCAGAAGTAAACATTAATATATAAAACTATACATAAGCACTTATTTAAAGTGTCCAAATAATTGAGATTAGGACCAAATTATATTCATTCATGCAAACCAATGCTGATGTTTGTTTTAAGCTAAAATTAAGTTCTCAGCAAAAAAAACTTCTAAAAGAAATACTGCACACCTTTTTAGGTTTATGGTTTTAATACGCACTCTCTACAGATGTTGAATCTTAAAATGATTAATCACCACTCTAGGTACTTATCCCACAACAAATGCACAAAGTCACATACAAGGATGTTCACTGTCAGTGCTGTTAGCAATGGTGAACGTTCATTTAAAGCAGGAAGGTTGAGTAGGCTACGGTGCTTCATAATGTTAATTACTATGTAATAATTTAAAAGGCAAAATGGATCTGTTTTTAGTGCCATGGAAAGATGTGCAAAATGTAGCCTAGAAAAAGCAAGTTGCAAAACAATGTTTACAAAAATGATACTATGTATTCAGGTGTATTCTTTCTTTCTTTTTCTCTCCCTCTCTCTCCCTCCCTCTCTCTCTCTCTCCCCCCTCCCCTCTCTCTCTCCCCCCTCCCCCCACACACTCCTACAGCATTTTTATATGTACATATGAGCTTGTAAGAAGAAAAAGGTCTGGAAAAATATTCAGAAAACATTATTACCTCTAAGGGCAGGATGGAAGTGGAATGAAAGAGATCACAGGGATTTTTGTTTTTAGTGAATTTTTACAAGGAGAACGTTTACATGTCACTTGAATTACTAAAAAGCAAGAATTCAGAAATTGCAGGCTAACCTCTCTTAAATAATTTACAAACCAAAACTGTCTGTTGTTGGCTGTAACGAGATTTCATTTTCTTCTATTTACTTGAAATCAAAAACAAATAACACCAACAAATACTTTTTTCTAACAAGAAGTGATAAACTGGAAAGCAAAAAATTATTCGATGCTGTCTGCCTTACCTCCGAAAAGAAAAAGTAATGAAAAGAATGCACAGGAAGAAACAGAAAACACCCTTACTGAGTACGTCCACTTTTAAGAAACAACTTTTTAGTTGACACAGGCGTGACCCAGAATCCTCACAAAACAATGTTATCCAAAACCAAACCAAAAAAAAAAAGTAGAATACTGTTCCCTCAAGTATTGAAGGTTGTTTTTAGAAAGCTTAACTGAGAAACAGTAAATGCCAAGTGTGTTTTCCAGGGGTGGGAACAGGAACGTGAAACCCTACACCACCTTTAAGCGGTCAAAACGAACTGCACAGCAGAGTGAACTGGGAAAGCGCGCGGGGGCGGGGAGAGCTCAGCTATCACTTTTAGGTTTTGGCTCAGCGCCGCAGAACAGTTTACGCGGAGTGTGTCCCGACCGTGAAGTCCCTGAGGGTGGTCAACGCGTCGCAGCTGACACCTAAACTCTCCGGAGACTGAAGAGGAGGGTTTGGTCAACAAAAACTTAGGTTCTTGGGTTGAGCGGGGAGAGAGCGCTGAAGAGCAAAAGCGCCAACTTTTGCTCTAAACACTGCGGCTCCGTGAGGTTCCGCAAGTCTTCTCCTGAGTCCCAAACCCAGGAGCGACCCCAACACCTTTCCAGGCCCTAGTACCTTCTGCCCATAGCCCAGCCCTTCGAGGAAAACCTGGCGAGGGCGGCGTCTGACAGCATGCACAGGGGGCTTGACTGTGGTAGGCACGGGCGCGGAGTCCAGAGGCCGAAGCTCCACCCGGCACCCCAGAGTCTCCGGGGCACCCCTGCCGAGGCGCTGTCCCACCTCCAACAGCCCTGGCGGCGCGACCCCCTCCCCCACCTCTGGGCGGCGACCTCAGCGCCCCCGCCCTGGGGCCCTCGCTCACCCAGGTAGCGGCTCCGTAGCCGGGACGGGTCCTCCAGCCCGAGGGACCTTTTCCTCACGTCCCACAACAGGTGTGGGAAGGAGCCACCCCGAGACATGGCTCTGCCTGACTCGGGGTAGGAGGGGAGACCACCGGTGGGGGAGGGGAGGAGGGGGAGGGGACACGCGGATCAACACCCGAGCCGCACCGGCACCATCCGCGCACCGGGACTCGCGGGCGCAGCGTCAGACCGAGGTGGCGGCAGCTGCGGCGCCGCCCTGGCCCCCGAAGCCCGGCCGCACCCGGGCCGGAGCTCGCTTCATACTCTCCTTCTCAGACTACCCAGAACATCCAGAGATCAGCAACAGTCTCCTCCCTCCGCCCCCCCTTCAACAGGAGGAGGCGGAGGCGGAGGCGGTCGCGACTCCTCCCTCTCCTCGTTCTGGACACCCTCCCTTCCAAGCGTTTCTCGCGAGATGATGACCACCCTGGAACTGAGGCCAGTGTGCGCCACGGCTTCCCTCACCCTGGAGAAGTAGATTCAGGCCGCTCTAGCCAAATCCTTAATTCTCTATGGATAAAAGAAGCGTAGAAAGAGAAGAAGCTGATGTCTGTAGTCTCTAGCTCACGAGTCTCAGTTCAAAAGAAGAGAGTTGTGCGGCGTCATCTTTAGTTGGGGCACGGAAGACCCGAAAAGCCCATTTTAACTACGGGCCTCCTTAGTCAATGTGACGGGGCATTAGAGCAGGTGCGGCTTCACTTTCCCTTCTCCAACATGGCCTCTAGGGCAGAAAGGAGAAGTAGGAGGTTCTGGCTCGACCCCGCCCTCGCCTCGGGGCAGGCCAATCACTGAGGGTAGCTCCGCAGGCGCAAGCGCGCTGTCACCAGGGGTCTAGGTGGACTTGATGAGGCAATGTCTTTGGCACCTGTTGCCATGACTCCTCCTCAGTCTCCCTTGCCGGAGGGAAGGAGGCTGGCTCGGGGCGGGCCTTCGCCGAGCCTCCGCCCCCGCAGCCTGCGCTGGGCGCGGGCTGTGTGGTGGTTCACTGGGGGACAGTCACAACCGCGGGAAGGGCACCCTAAGGGAGAGGGAGACGCCAGGCTCTGTGGCAGGGGAAAGTGACTAGCTGCCCTTCGTTGTCAGCCAGGGACGAGGATACAGCCACGCTCCTACCCGTCTGCCCACGATCACTCGGCGGCGGCAATGTCTGCTGCCAGCGCCCGAGGCCTGCGGGCCGCCTACCACCAGCTCCTCGACAAAGTGGAGCTGATGCTGCCCGAAAAACTGAGGCCGTTGTACAACCACCCAGCAGGTAATGTTCCCAGAATGGCTCCCACCAAAACCTTCCCTCCCTCTCCCTCTTAAATGGACCTTTTAGAGGCCCACTGATAACTCTGCCGCTAGAGGCATCCTGCAGCACCAACCCCTTCCGCTCAAGTGAATCCGTCTACCTCCTAACCTCTCTGCATTTCACCTTCTCTCCGTCCGCCTCTCATAAACCCCTGAATCTCAAGTCAGCGCCTTTCCTGGCCTTTGTTGAATAGGCTCCCTTATGCGCGACTCAAACCCAGACCTGGCCTCCAGATTTGAGCCTTCTCAACTTCTGCGGCCACGAAAAGGTCTTAAGGCCACCATGAAACCCTCATTCTCCCCTCTTTCCTTCCACGAATTGTTGTATATTGACCGACGCAAGGAGGAGCTGGATAGGTGGCTTGTCGCACTAGAGAGTTTGAAGTAAAGGTCATAATACTGCTTTCAGCTCCTGCTGGCAGAGGCCTGCAGATTAAGCCCTCCCTCAAACTGGATGCTTTACCCAGATTTCAGTCTCAGTGTCATTCCTCATCCCACAAGTCCAGTTTGTTTCTTTAAATCTATCCTTACTTATGAAGTTATTGAACAAGCTCTACCTGGACCTTTTTGTGTGGCCAGACCTGGATATGATTCGCTCTACCGCTTGCTATAGTTGTGACCTTGAGCAAAATCCTGGATCTCTGTGTTAGTTTTTGTAAAATGTGGGGCATGTGTGAGAACTAAAGATAACATATGCTTGAGTCTTTGTAAATGCTCAGTAAATGTCAGCTCTCAGTTGTCCTACTGGAAAAACAGTGTTCTTGTGGTTGAAAAAAATAATTCTGTAAGAAACTGGAAGATAACCAGTCCCTTCAACTCTTTATTAAAGATACAGAATTCTGTTACTTCCTCTACAAAATGGGAAGTAATAATGCTTATTTGGCTAAAGACTAAAATCACATATATTCTGAGGTCTCTTTCAAGCCTAAGACTAGCAAATGAGAAAATGTGTTATAAATTGAAAGATTGAAGTGCTGCCCAAAAAGTGCTTCTCTCTACTTAATATAGTTTACTGCAATCTTGAACCCATTAGAAAACTGATCTTTAAGGAGAGGTTGTTATTGATAAAGAAGTTTTAGTTTTATTTGCCTTTTAGTTCTTTAAACACTGAATTCTGGGGAATTGTGCTGTGTTTTGTGGCAAAGATTTTCAGGAGGCAGGGTTGGGCTATGCTTCTGCAATGATCTGAGCATTACAGAGGCAACTGAATTTTGTAGAGTCAACTCTAACCCTCTTAAGCTTTGTGTTTGGACTGCAGGATAAGGGCAGGGTAGAAGTGGCGCAATCATAAACCACTTAAAACAACACAGAATTGGAGGATAGTCTTTTGTTGATTTCCAGGCCTTGGCTGTTAGCTAAGTTAGTGATTATTGCTTATAACACTTTACTTGCAGAATGGAGTTACTTTTCTCTTGTAGAATGTGCATTTCATCTGAATATCCTTGAAATGGTTCAGTTATTTTAACTCCTTTTTCAATGTAGTAGAAGAAGCAAAGTCTTTGATACGAGACAGACGTACATTTGAGTCTTGGCTGTGTAACTTTGACCTTAAATTTCCCAAGCCTTAGTTTTCTAATTTGTAAAATGGGAATAATAATTATCACCATTTAAAAATTGTGAAAAGTAAATTATATAATAATCCGTAAAACATGTAGCACAGTGTTCACATTTTGACTCTCAACAAATGTTAATTCTCTCCCACCTAAGCTTTTGAACAATATGCAGAGTAAGGATACCTGTCACTGCTAAATTATTTATGATTGAAAAATTTCAGGCATACCAATATAGAAAGAAATATGAAAAATATAACTGCTGACTCAGTATTCAGGAGAAGTATGAAAGTATATAGAAGTATGAAAAATATAACTGCTGACTCAGTATTGAATAAAATCTGAGGAAATGCTGATTATTTTTCTAAGAGTTATCCAGAGTGAATATTCAAGGTTTTGCATACTATTTTGCATAATAGTATTTGCTATTGAATTACCTTTTAAACACTAGTCTAGATTGACATAGAAGGGATTTTTAAAATGATATGCAGGC
>CAUYSK010087817.1:0-18752 GCA_963575035.1 Avahi laniger | reverse complement strand
GTAGAGAGCAAATATTTTTTCCCATTCTGTGGGCTGTCTATTCACTCTAATGATAGTTTCCTTGGCAGTGCAGAAGCTTTTTAATTTGATTAGATCCCATTTATTTATTTTTGTTGCTGCGGCGATTGCTTTGGGGTTCTTTTTCAAGAATTCCTTGCCTAGGCCGATGTCTGAAAGGGTCTTCCCAACATCTTCATTTAGAATTCTTAAAGTTTCATGCCTTAGGTTTAAGTCTGTTATCCACCTTGAGTTGATTTTTTGTGAGAGGTGAGAGGTGGGGGTCTAGTTTCAATCTTCTGCATGGACACTTGGGTTGATTCCACATCTCTGCAATTGTGAAGTGTGCTGCTATAAACATTCGGGTGCAGGTGTCTTTCTTATACAGCAGCATTTGCTCTTTTGGGTAGATGTCCAGTAATGGGATTGCTGGATCAAATGATACTTCTACTTGTATTTCTTTAAGATATCTCCATATTGCTTTCCACAGAGGTTGCACTAGTTTGCAATCCCACCAACAGTGCATGAGTTTTTGTATCTCTCCGCATCCACACCAATATTTATTCTTTTGGGACTTTTTGATAAAGACCATTCTCACTGGAGATAGGTGATATTTCATTGTGGTTTTGATTTGCATTTCCCTGATGATTAGAGATGTTGAGCATTTTTTCATATGTTTTTTGG
The DNA here is from genome assembly GCA_963575035.1 of Avahi laniger. Classification (NCBI taxonomy): domain Eukaryota; kingdom Metazoa; phylum Chordata; class Mammalia; order Primates; family Indriidae; genus Avahi; species Avahi laniger. Next base: position 18,071 of record CAUYSK010087817.1, on the reverse strand, counting down.
CCATTATTCTCTCTTCTTTTGAAAAGTTTCTGTTCATTTCCTTTGCCCACTTTTTGTGGTTCTTGATAGATAAGATAAAGTTGAAAATTTTTGTATTTGTTAAAAATATATTTCAACAAATAGCTCAGTAAAGTAGTTTCACAAGAAAAAAAAAGATAAAATTGATACAAACAGCATGAAGATATTCTGGTAGTAAGCAATGATAATGAATTTGAAATTCAAGTTTCTTTAAGCTCAAACCCCTTTAATTTTGCAACATTTCATAAATATTTTATAAACAGTCAATTTCTTTCTTTTTTTTTTTAGACAAAGCCTTTCTCTGTCACCCTGGATAGAGTGCTGTGGCATCAACCTGGCTCACAATAACCTCAAACTCCTGGATTCAAGTGATCCTTTTGCTTCGGCCTCCCGAGTAGCTGGGACTACAGGCAAGAGCCACTGTGCCCAGCAATGGTCCATTTCTAATTATTCATATGTAAATTATCAACATTAGTCAATGGCTCATATATCAAAACTTTCTGATGTATACTAGTTTACTTTTGTATCTTTTAAATTTTATTTATATAAAATTTTTATGGTGGAAAAATTAGCAAACAGTTATTATTGTTCTGTTCATTTTATAAACCTAAATTTACTGCCATTACTATATCTTATATCATGAGGATAATTTTTTTTCTTCGATGTGGGTTATACAGAATTGATTTCCAATTGTGTAGCTTATCTGCATGTGAAATGAATTAAAGTCTGCCCAATGTTTGGATGCAGACCTATAGAGTTGAATGAGAAAAAGCTGCCAAGTCTTTTACCCTCTTTCACAGATTTTTCACGATTCCCACTAAATTAGTAGAATGTGAGCCAATACTATTCAGGTTCATATGAACTTGTGAAATTACCAAACTAGAGCATTTTCTTGAAAGACTAACAAGAAGCTGGTTAAAAAAAACTGTTCGCAGGTTAAAGGCGTGCCCTTCCCTCCCTTTAGTGCTCCCCATGTCCTTTAGTTGTAGATTTTCCCCCCCATCCCCCTAATCCCTGCATTTGGGCGAGGCAAAGACATAAAGTGTAACTAGAATGTTTGTACCCTCACAGTACCTTGGAATAATAATAAAAAAAAAAAGAAAAGAAATAAAATGTATCCAAATGGGGGAAAAAAAAAAACTGTTCGCAAATCATAAAACTCCATGTAGCAAATACAATCTGTTGGAAAGAAAAGATCTAAAGAGGCAAACATGGAAAGTTGGGAGAAAAAAAAGAAGAAAAAAATATTGTTTTAGAAACTTTTAAAATTTAATTCTGCAGTATTTTATTTTTCATAAATCTACCACCATATTTAATTATTATACTTAAATCCTCTACTATAATATTTCAATCATCATCAACTGTGTTCTCTAGTCATTTGATTTAATGAATACTAGAATAACTTTTTCCATTGCTCTAGTGATTTAAACTTTCCTCTGGACTTGTTCACACAGAGCTATTAACCAGTTCCAGAGTAACTATTAATCAAAAAGTCATTTAATCTTTATCTTATCGACATAACACCCGTTAACACTACTGGCTATACAGTTTTTCAACCTCTCAAATTTCAAGTTTCCCAGATCCTATACTGTTATAAATAGTTCATTCACCTTTCCCCTGCTTTAAGACTTTTTTTTTTCCCCTCCAGGTGTGGTGAGATTTTTTAATAGTTTAAGTTTATTTTCTTTTGAATAGAGAAATAGATAGGGTTTATATCTCAGAAGAAGGAATATCAATGCTCTTAAGTAAAAGAGACAAGTGGACACAAGTTAGACTTCACAGATACAAGAAAAATGATAACATTACAGAATAAACCTAGGTAAATCAAACTACTATGGTTACAGAGTATTAAAGAAGAGTATGCCTCTGGGCAATTGTATGGGGTGCACGTACTTGTGTGTGTATGAAAGAGTCAGAAAAGGAAAAGATGAAAGAGAAAAGATAGGTAGATAGGCAGACGGATCAATTGACTATAATTAGATTTGTTTTGTGTTTCTTACATCTAGTTAGTTTCAATCTACAATTTTTTTATCAGTTGGTAAATGGAATGTGGGAAAGATGATAATTGCATTAACAGTGTATAAAACCCTTAACTCCATAGGGTGATCATTCAGAAGTAGGGTTACTAAAGACATAAAAATCAGTATCATTTTTGTGTTTGTGCTTCTTGTTGGAAGAAAACAGACTTTTTTTTTCCTCCAAGGATGAGCAAGCCCCCAAACCTCCCTTTTCATAATATATCAAGCTGCAGATATAACTAATGTTTATGGAATGTCTTCTTGGTTCATAAAGGATGTGATTAATCTGAGAAGATCCACAGAGAATTGTGTTTAAATGTGCTGTGTCATCTGTGTGGCCTTTTCTTTTCAATTAAAAGAATGCCAAAGATGAAGTCATAGCAATATCTTAATGAAATATGCATATTTACTAATTAGGAAGAGTGGAATACTTATTTTTATGGCATTTGTGAATTTTTAAGGAATAAAAGAAAGTGGACTGAATCTGTAACTTAAACATTGTGCTGAACAATAGATAACAAAACACAATATACAAAAGATGTTGTCATAGTGCTTTATCTATCTAATAGCATGAAAAATTGCATCAAATTATATTTCAACAGCATCTTCTTTATATATATGATCCAATCTTATGTGACATTAAATTATCTTAAACTATTCTTTGGTGCCTTACAAAACTATTTCCAGAAAAAAATTCATATTTGTGTTTATATGATAGAAAAAAGGAAAATATGAATTTTTGAGTGATTCTATTAAGGATGAAATGATTGAAAAATAACCTGTTATTGGGCATGCACTTCTAGCTAGCCAAACTTCAAAACCTTAAATTAAGGAGTAAAAAAAATGTTGCTATAAGTTTATCTAATGTGTCCACTTGAAATATTATTTTTAAAATTTATAACCATATACAGGTAAATTTAGTTGCTATTGATTATAAGTGCCGATAATCAAAATACCTCTTCAGACTAGGATTTTGTCTTAAACTTTTGTCTTCTCTAGTAAAGGCAGGGTATCAGCAACTTGATGATACCTAATACATTTATTTTGAATGAGTAAAAAAGTATTTTGTTGCTATATTTTAAAAAGTCAAAGGATAAATGATGATTATTATTATATAATAATAATTAAATAATATTCTTAATGTCAACCCCAGCTCTACTATAAACTAGATGGGCAAAATTAACTTTAAGTCAGCTTTAGGATTTTGAATATATAAATTAACTTCCTCATGATTCTCTTTTCATATATAAGTAAGGAAGTCGGATGTGATAAAATTTAATGTTTTGTGATAGAAGAGCTACTAATTTTTTAGTGGGAGAGGGGTTCTTCAATAACCAATTCTCCTGTCTCTCTCTGTTGCCTTTTTCTCAACTCTCAGAAATTGTTTGGCTCGAAGAGGCTTATTAAAGGAGTCAGGATTCTGTATGGTATATGCTAAACAAGGCTTGGATCAGGACTAAGAAGTTCAAAGTTAAGTTTGACTTTAGCAAAATATTATATTAATATTATAATTGTCTGAATTCTTTTTTTTTTAGAAAAGTAGAAGTGGTACATTTTACACTCAGATATGCATAAAAATAAACTTTTTATTTAATACAGTTTATCTGGTCACAATCACAAACTTTCTCCAACTGCGGTGCCCCCCAAAAAAACTCATAACGGTCTCTTCTTGCTTAAATAAACATGTTGGAGATGATAACCTACAAGTCACACTTGACAGGCTTACAAACGTACTGCCTAGGGAAGGTCTTAGGATTCCTGGCTTACATCTTATTCTTGAGTAAAGAACCTTATTGTGAGTCCTTCAATTTTATTTTGAGTTCCTAAAACTGTTGACATACTGATTAGTATGGAACCTACTGACTTTGAAAAGGAAGCTGATTTGTTACTAAATCATAGGTTTTGCCAATTTGTTTCTGAATCACAAAGTTTTACTGATAGCTTTGTGCATTAAACATTTTAGCTTGTATGTTGTCATCTGTAGCCAGTAATTGTAACCTCTGTATTGTAGCCTCCCATGAAAAAAGATAACTCCAGTATGAAGAGTCCTTCTCCCTTCTCCTAAAGTTTCTTATAAAATGATTCCAACTTGTAACAGACTTTGGAACATGCCCAACTTTTTTGGTGTGTCTTGCCATGTTGCTACTCAAATTTGGCTTTTAAAAAACATTTATCAAATTATTCATGCCTCGGCAACCTGAATTTCCATTGACAGAGAGATGACTGAAGAGAATATTTTTCTTCCCTTTCTTCTCCTTAAAGATGGTAAAATGTGAAAACATTTATGAAAAAAAGGAAAAGTAAATCTTGACTTTTGCACTTGAAAGCTTCTGAGTGTTGCACGTATGTGTTGTTTCTCTCAATAACTTTATTTCTATATCCTCGCCATCTTCCTTGTTCTACTGATTGACTTCATTGCCTGGTGAAAAGTTTGAACAGTAAAAGTTATAGCTCAAAGTTCTCAGCAGAAGCTGACTTGGAATTTCAGCAATAGTTAGAAATCTGATGCTTAGCGCTATACTGTTACTCATTACTACTGTCTGGGAAATTTTGATATATTTAGCAAAAATTGAGAATAAAACAAAGATCAATATCGTGAAATACAGTATTTTAATGCATCAAGTTTATACAGGGAATAAAAGATGTACAATTGGGACATAGTATAGGATTACGAAATAATATGTAAATTATTTATTAATGTATGTGTATATGTACACATATGTGCACATATACTGGCCTACCTTACTTTACTGTGCTTCACTTTATTTCACAGATATTGTATTTTGTTACAAATTGAAGGTTTCTGTCAACCCTGAGTTGAACAAGTCTATCAGTGCCACTTTCTCAATGACATGTGCTCACTTTGTGTTTCTGTGTCACATTTTGGTAATTCTTACAATACTTCAAGCTTTTTCATTATTACTATATCTGCTCTGGTGATCTGTGCTCAGTGTTCTTTGATGTTGTATTGTAATTTTTTTGGCTGCCATGACTCACACCAATATAAAATACCAAACTTAATAAATGTGTGTGTTCTCACTGCTCCATTGGCTGGCCATTGCCCTCTCTACTTCATCTCAGGCCTTTCTATACCCTGAGTCACAAATTTGAAATTTGACCAATTAATAACCCTACAGTGGCCTCTAACTGCTTACTGAAAATGCACATAATCACCCAAGAGCTCTGATGGAGATATACAAAGAAATCGGTGTTGTTTTCATGCTTGCTAACATAGCATCTATCTAAGAAATACATTTTGTAAGGCTATGATTGCCTTAGGTAGTGATTCCTGTTTGATCCAGGCAAAGTAAATTGAAAACCTTCTGGAAAGGATTCACCATTCTAGATGCCACTCATTCATGATTCGTGGCAGGAGGCCAAAATAGCAACATTAACAGGAGTTTGGAATAAGTAGATTCCAACGCTCCTGGATGACTTTGAGGGGATCAAGACATCAGTGGAGGAAGTAACTGTAGATGTGGTGGAAACAGCAAGAGAACGAGAATTAAAAGTGAAACTTGAAAGTTACTGCATTGTTGCCATCTCATGACGAAACTTTAAAGGATGAGGAGTTGCTTCTTAAGGATGAGCAAGGAAAGTGGTTTCTTGCTATGAAATCTATTCCTGGTGAAGATTTTCTGAACATTGTTCAAATGACAACGAAAGATTTAGAATATTACATAAACTTAGTTGCTAAAGCGGTGGCAGGGTTTGAGAGGATTAATTCCAATTTTAAAGGAACTTCTACTATGGGTAAAGTGTTAGCAAACAGCATCACATGTCACAGAGAAATCTTTTGTGAAAGAAAGAGTCAATCTATGCAGCAAACTTCATTGTTGCCTTATTTTAAGAAACGGCCACAGCCCCCCAATCTTCAGCAGTCACCACCCTGATCAGTCAGCAGACATTAACATCAAGGTGTAACCCGCCACCTGCAAAAAGATTACAACTCCCAGAAGGCTCAGATGATTGATAGCACTTTTTAGCAATGAAATATTTTTAAATTAAGGTATGTGCATTTTATTAGACATAATGCAATTGCACACTTAATAGTATACATTGCCATTGTGTAGTGTAGCTATAAATTTTATATACACTGAGAAACTAACATATAAATACAATGTAAATATGCATACAATGTATAGCTCACTTTATTACAATATTTATTTTATTATGGTGGTATGGAATGGAACTTGCAATATCTCTGAGGTATGTCTTTTCGTATATTTTATATTAGGTTACAGTTTTCCCTCAGTATCTGTGGGGGATTGTTTCTAGTGCCTGTGTGAATACCAAAATCTGTGGATACTCAAATCCCTGATATAAACTGGCATAGTGCTTGTGAATAACCTACACACACCCTCCCGTACTATTTAAATCATGTCTGGATATCTTAGAATACCTAATACAATGCAAATGCTATATAAATGGCTGTTATGCTGTATTAGTTTTTTATTTGATTTGTTAATTATTCTATTGTTATTTTGGGGATGTTTTTCCAAATATTTTCAAACAGCAGTTGGTTGAATCTACAGATGAGGAACCCACAGATATGCAGGGTCAACTATACATACAGAAATGTACCTTAGAACATCTGTATTAAATTTTCAAAACTTTTGAAAATAAATTGTGATTATTGCCTTTGGGAATCAGAGTGTAAGTAGATGTTCTTGTGTTAACAGCTCACAAGAGAGACTGAATTACTACCTATGTGACTTTTTGTTCTCACTAAACGAAAATATCTGTCTTTTGATATTGAAGAGATAAATTAGTACTAGAGAGTCAATCTTAGACTGTTTTTTAAAAGAGAAGATTAAAATCTAGGAGGGCATGTCAGATTGTACTTTTATGATATAAAATGATTTCATCCTGACTTAAAAGTAACCATTTCATGGATTATGCTTAAAGTGGGGCAGCAAGGTCTGCTTCTAAACTACATTATTTTTTTTCTTTTCTTTTAAAATGATGACAGAAATGCTTGAAGTGATTTCTCATGTAATCATCTATTTTATACATGTGTCCTTTGTCAGCACCTAATCTGTATGTCAAAAGTGTGTTAAAGTCTGTTTAACATTATTATTCAATTTAATAAAATGTGAATTTTAACTTTTAACTATGAACATGGGATTTTGCTTTACATTGATTCATGATGCCATGAGGATAAGCAAACATGGGAAATTTTAATAATCAATTTGTTCCGTATATTAGATGGAGTTTAGAAGTGGATTATGGAATAGTTCAATTGATAATATAAATCAGGTAAAAAAAAGAAAAAAGTAAATTACCTTTGAATAAAAGGTATGTATGTGTGTTTACAAATTTAATGTATTGATATATCTTTATAATTTCATCTATATTATTTGTTATTATTGTTTAATTAATATATATTTCATCTATATTATTTGTATAAATTGTGCATTATTTATTTATCTGCTATATTATCAGAGGATAAAATCGATATTGCAACACATAGGCAAAAATGACAGAAAAAAACAGAAGTGAAACCCAAGATATATGGAATATGGGGAAAAATGTAAAATGTGTAATTGGTATCCCTCGGAGAAAGCAGGGAGAGAACATAGTCAGAAGCAATGATCCACAAGATAACAGCTGAGGAATTTCCCAATCTGATGAAAGGTACTATGTCCCAGGACTAAGAAGCATTATAAACACTGAGAAGGAAAATACAAATAAGGCTGCAGTTAGTATTTCATAATCAAATTGCTAAAATGAAAAGACAAAGAGACAGTCTTAAAATAGGAGATTGGATGTGCATGTTAATTTTAAAGGAGAAAGACTGAGAACAACTAAAAGCACTGTAGAAACAATGGAAACCAGAAAGCAGTGTTGAAAGAAAAGACTTGCCAACCTAACATTCTGTTACCAACAAAAATATTCTTAAAAATTAAAAACGCATTTTTAGACAAACAAAACCAGAGAGAAGCCATTGGCAAAATTTCACTAAAAGGAGTCAATCAAATGGGAGGAAAATTACCTAAGAGAAAAGCATGCAAAACTATGAAGGAATAAAGGGCAAACGTGAGCATAAATCTAAAGAAATATTCATTGTATAAAATAATGTTTCAATCTGGGACCTGAAAATACATGAAAATTACAGGATATGAAAAAAATTCATAAAAGGCAAGACAGGACTAAGTGGATCTAAATTTTCAAAGCAGCAAACTTTGTTCTAAGTAAATAGTTGAAATTTAAGTATGGCTAACCAATATCATTTACTGGGAATTGGCAACAAATTCCCACCCCCCAAAAAAAAGTGGGAAGAAAAATAAACATATTCTATTTATGCTGCCATATACTGTTATTAAGAGATCATTTGGGAGATTTTACTTTTGGCATCAAAATAAAGGAAAAACTCAGAATTGATAGCTGTTCTAAAATAATATGTTCACATAACTATATGAATGTTGTTATTATATGGTCTTTCTTTTCTGAGCTATTAAAAGTGTCTTTAATCAGAAATGCATTTTGTTAGCTCTGATCTAACAAAAAGCATAATAATATATCACATAATAATTTATGCTTTTCAAACAGCCTCCACAGTATATCACTCCTTTTCCCCTCACAGCAGCTATCTCATAGGTGCTATTTATGAATCTGCACACTTTATAGTTATGGAAGTATAAATACATTAATCATTGAAAAGCCAATAGTATAGAAAAGTACCTATATACCTATTCTAACATTCCACTATTTTAAAATCTTTATTTCTACATTATTTTAGAGAAAATTGGTACTCTACGTTTCCAGTCTTTAGAGATAAAAATTAGATATTATTTAACTAATAAAGTATACTGTGCCATAATTATTAATATGTAACATAAGAATTAAAGCACCAATTAACTTGATTTCAATCTGAAAAATATAATCTGTTAATTAATGTTCATTGGATTCTAAGTATACAGATTGTATGACTTATGCTACAAATATATCTTTTTTCCTCCATAGAATCAATATCACTGGTGTGTTTGCAAATTAGTTCAGATTCTAAATGGATCTACTGTAGAAGTATATACTGTTACTATCATGAAATAATCACTGACATTGAAATTATTTATTTAAAATTCATGTATGTAAAAAGAAATATAGTTTATTTGAAAAAATGGATATGTTCTTCTCTATTTCAAATAAAAATATACCAGTCAGCATAAGCTTCTGATTCACACTCTATATCTGTAATAGTAATTTTGAAACAAAACAAAACATTTTATCCTCTGTTGATCCATATTTAAGAATGAGACCATGCAGTTCTAAACCTGGAGATTATTATAGCCTACAGAAAATATGAAAAGCTTGTACAATTATGTCATATAGTAAAACCTCCTTTCTTAAAACTCCAACTCAGGGAAAACACTTCTTAAAAGATGTATTTACTTTCTAAAATTTGAGTTGTTATTACAGACATTTTTAACTCATGTGTATGTGTATTTATGTGTGTGAATGACAGGTCTTTTTGTAGTTGAGTAATTAGCACAACCGAGTAAGCTAGGACTAACCAATCATTAATAATCAACTTGTGCAAGTGAATGTCTCTCAGGTTGCTACTGAATATTATCCAATAGATCAATCCTTCAAAAAACAGTCAGGATAACTGATTTTTAGAATTTATTAAAGTGAATTTTTACCTTATTTTATGATATGAATGATTCTATAGAAGGAACAAGTACAGAAAGATTCCCAACCCAAATTTAGTCTGCATGTGAAGACTGATGATGCCTCACACACACTGCACGAGCATATGAAAAGATTTAGTACTTGGACAGTTGAGAGTCTGGGGAGAGAATGACAGACTTTCAAAACCGATCTGAAATAGCTTGAGAGAGCAAAGAAAGGAGACTGGCTTGGGATTGTATTGTGTTTGGGGGATGGAGACCCAGGATGAAAGCTTCTGCATGGAGGAAAGTGCGCTTGTGTGTTTTCAATCTCCATCTGGTGCTTAGGAAGGAGCACTCTGACTTTCTTATCAGCTTGACCAGATGTAGAGCAGAGGAGAAAATGCAACAGCGGAGCTTAAAATCAAGCAGTAAACATAAAAAAGGAAAGTTAAATTTCTTATTACATATAATTAGAAAAAGTTGTAAATTCAGCCATACGTGCAAAGGGGTTTAAATCCCTAGTTTAGTGTTTCCTCATGTGATTCCGAGAAAACACATAGTTACTTCAATCTCAGTCATCTCAATCAGGAAAGTGGAGGTAATAATGCCTCTTTATCAGTTTCTGTGAGAGCAAATTAAACTTCCTATGTAAATAAATGCCAGATATCTAGTAATACATGCTACTTCCATTCTATTCACTATAAAGTGTTGCCAAGACAATGAGTTTTCATACATCGCAGTTTCATTTGGATCCTTATGGCAGAAATGGCTAGTTCCCACCAATCCTTGTTCTCTTCTTTCTTAACAGTAAAACCCTTCATTTAATGAATTCAGTTGACCAATTGGAAAATATTTAGGGTGTACCTAATATGTGCCATGAACTGTTACAGACTTTATGTTAAATCAGTGATTAAAAATAGAAAAAGAAAAAGAATTCTCCTCCCTTACAGAACTTAGTTTCTAGGGTAAGGGACCAACAATAATATATATATATATATATAAATTTATGTATATATATGTAAGTGTATGTATATATAAAAACAATTCACATTGTATATTAGAAATTAATGTGCTATTAAAATAATATTAAAGCTTGGTAAAGGAATTGGAAATGCTGAGGTCTAGTGGGGATGAGGTTTCAGTGCTAAATAGCATGGTTTGAGTAGGCCTCGTTGAGAAGGAGACATCTGAGCAGAGACCTGAAGGATCCAAGTGGGTAATTAGGGTCAAGCAGAGGGGCAGATGAAGAAATGCCCTAAAGTGAGGATGTGTCAGACTTGTTCATAGAGCAGCAAAAAGATTAGTGTGTTTAGAATCACAAGATGAAAAGTAAAAGATAGATACATCAAGAGGTAGTAAAGGGGTGCAGCCTAGATAGGGTCTTTGGCTTTAATTCTGAATGCAATGAAGAGCCATAGAAAGTTTTAAGTTGAAGAATAAAATTTTCAGAATCACAATTTAGAGGTCCCACTCAGCTGCTGGTTCAAAAGTAGCTTTCAGAGTGACAAGGTTAAAAGAAGGAAAACCTGATATACTATTACAACAGTTCAAACACGAGACGGCTCTGGCTCAGACATAGATTTAGCACTGAAGGTGATGAACAGTAATTAGGTTTGGGGTGCAATTTGAAAGAAAAGTCAAGAGGAATATCCCATGGATTGGAAAGGATTCAGAAAAGATTCCATGGTTTTTTGACTGAGTTACTGGAATACAAAATGCATAAACCATGTTTTGGAGAAAAGCTCAAGATAATCAGTTCTGAACATGTAGAGTTTAAGATACTTATTGGACAAAAAATGTGGAGATATAATATAGCAGTTGAATATAGCATTTTGGTGCTCCAGAGAAAACACTGAAATGGAGAAAAAAAATTAGTATTTGTTGGGTTAGAAAGGATATGTATAACTTTGAGACAGCAAGAAATCACCAAGCAGTACATGTCAATAAAAAAAAAAAAAAAAAAAAGCCAAGATCCGGGGCACACCAAACTTAAGGGTAAACAGGAAAAGACTACTTAAATTTTTAGCTGAAAACACAGCCACCTAGAATAAAATCTTCCTTCAGCTTGATATGTGTATGTGATCAAATACTAGCCTGAGTAATTTAATTAGAAGGATTATTCAGCACCTTGAGTGAAGCCCCTGAAACAGATGTCAAAATCCTTTTACTTTTTTTTTCTTTTTTCCTCTTCTCTCTTGCTGCCAAAGATACAGATATGATACCTGTATCTTTAGGTACAACCATAGACCTGTGGATTAGAATAGACTCTGGTAAGAGCAAATCAAATGCCTACATTCCTAGGGATGGAATTTGTGAAGACCAGACCTGCCCCACAGGAAGTACTCAGACCAGCATTATACACTGAACAGCCCAATAGACACCCACCAATGTAAAATCACTCAAGAGTTAAAGTACAGAACCCTGCTTCCACAATGGCTCAAGAGATAAAACAAAATAATAAAAATGCATCGAACAGTGTGAACAGAACTCTACCCCAAATATCAATTCTATCAGTAAATATGAATGGCTTGAATTGTCCACTGAAGAGACATAGATTGGCTGAGTGGATAAAAAAGACACAGGCCAAGTATCTGTTGTCACCAGGAAACACATTGTACTCACAAAGGCACTTTCAGGCTCAAGGTAAAGGATTGGATAACAAACTTCCAGGCAAATGGAAAGCAAAAGAAAGCTGAGGTCGCTATTTTTATATCAGATAACATAAACTTTAAAACAGCAAAAGTAGAGAAAATAAAGTTGGTCACTATATACTAGTGGAGAGAAAAATTGAACAAGAAGACTTAACAATTCTTAATATTTACACACCCAACACAGGAGCCCCCATATATATATAAAGTAAATCCTGTTTGATCTATATAACATGATAAATAGTAATGCCATGGTAGCTGGGGATTTCAAGACTCCACTGACTGAACCAGACAGATCCTCCAAGCAAAAAATAAGCAAAGAAACACTGGACTTAAATAGAGCTCTAAAACAAATAGATCTAACAGACGTCTACAGAACATTCCACCCGAATAAAATTGAATATACATTCTTCTCATCAGCTCGTGGAATTTTTACCTAAAATTGATTACATCCTAGGGCACAAATCAGGTCTCAACAAATTTTTTAAAAATAGAAATTATACCATGTATCTTCTCAGACCACCGTGGAATAAAATTAGAGATCAATTCCAACAGAAACATTCACCACTTCACAAAGACATGTAAATTAAATAATCTATTGTTGAATGACTATTGGGTCCAGGAGGAGTTCCAGATGGAAATCAAAAGGTTCTTAGAACTAAATGAAATAGTATTATCATAACAATCTGGGTGCCTTCTTTCAGATTTTTACATGAAATATATATCTTTTTCATCCTGTGTAATTTTGGATCTCCATTATTTTCAGATGAAATTAATCCTAAGTGATCAATTTCCATTAAAAAAAAAGAGAATGTACTAGTTGTTTTTATTTTTTTTATAATAAGGAATGAAATGTCCTCCTTCTGGTTATGTCAATTTAGATTGTGTAGTACTGTCTGGAATATCATTACATAAATATTTCTGTTTCTTTCATGTGGAAAAGGAGTAATAATTATTCTTTATTTAATAGCAAAAATATACTAAAATGTGTATTATAGCATTGAAGCAATCCTGGGGCAACCATCGTGTAGATAAGGTATGAAGAGTTTGGCAGTATGAATTTTAGAAAGGCATTATAAATAGAATCCATGTGTGAGTACACATTTGGAAATGATAAAGCTTTTCAGTACTATTTTTCTAAAGTATTTAGCAGAGAAATCCTTAAGAAGTGCATCATTTTTTTTTCACGCTTCAATAATAAGCCTTAGGCAGCCTTATTATTTCTTGGAACTGTTAAACAGAGTAAAATTTTTAAAACACTATGTGGAAGTTCTAGTGGACAAAGTCTCAAAATGTACAGAGAGAGTTATTTCTTTAATATATGCTTTCGCCATGTAGCATTAGCATGGTATTTATTAAGAATTTTAGGTATTAATAATTAACATAACCTGTCATTGAGATTATACTTGGAGAATATTTTGAGGGGAAATGAACAAACTCCTAAATATCTTCAAGTTGTTTGTTAACTCTTAGGAAAATAAAATCACGGCTCTGCCTTAAAAGAGCACTCATGAATAAATGTCTTTTTTTCTTCAAAGACTGTGCTTGTTGTTGTAAATGAGAATCCACATACACAATTACCTGTGATTCAGGAAGGCAGCTGCAAATATATGATACCACTAATGCATTTGCAGAAGAAAAAAAAGCACATGCTATGATTTTTATTTAGATTCCTTTCAAAGAAGAGATGAGACCCGATAGGAAGAAAAGTCACTAGACAATTAATAAACATTACTTTTCATCTCACTGCTTTACTTTTATTGCCTCATCCTTTATAGTTTTATGGGTTTGTTCTTGCCACCCTAATCTTTCCCTCTTGTAATTTTGGGTTGATTTAAAATCAGCTTTCCTGTGGCTTTTTTAGGCTGGGGAGTTGTCCATTAATAGAATGCTTGCCTAGCATTTTCCCTATATCCTTTACAGCTCTATTTAAGAGTTAAAAAAGTAGGTGATAAATTTGAAATATGTTAATATAAAAATGAAGAAAAGGATTTGTCTTAGTATATTAAAAAGATTAAGCAATGGTGAGAGAGTTCTAGATCATCTAGATTTTAGCCCTTGCCAGTCGAAGCTGCTCCCACATCTCTATAAAGACACTAGATGACAGCCCTCCTCCAAGGTCAGGTTACTCTGTCACTGCAAGTAAAAAGCATGAAAGAGATTCATTAGGCAGCAATGTTCATCTATGCATTTTATCTTTCCCCAATATAAATACCTAGGAGATGCTTGAAGCAGTGTTTAAAAGGAGTTCTAATGAATTATAAATGATGATAAATCTGTCTTGATTTCAAAGTGATGGGCTTTTTATATTTAACAATTCTACTATGGAGGTTGCCTTTGGTTACTTAGCTCTTTCAAATGTGACTATATGACACAGTATCCAAAACTGGTATTTGAGGGAGATGATTAAAATGACAAAAATATTAAAGAATAAAAGACAAATATAGAACAATACTATATTGGCAAAATGCTGGATACTTATATATATGTGTATATATACACATATATATATGAAAACATACAAACATGAACACACATATTATTTATCCATATGTATTTATTTTCCATATAAAAATTTGATTGGTGGATCAAAAGTGTATTTACTTTGGATAAATTATAGACTAGTATTACCTTTTTTTATCAAATAAAGATCTAGTCAAGCCAAAAATATTTTTTCCAGAATATTACAGGGGTACAAATGTTTACAGGTACATATATTGCCTTTGCCCAGCCTGAGTCAGAGCTACAAGTATGCCCATCCCCCAGACAGTGCACAACGTATCCATTAGGTGTGAATACTCTTCCCCTCATCCCCTTTCCCACCTGCCCAACACCCGGTGAATGTTACTACAATATGGGCACATAAGTGTTGATCAATTAGTACCAATTTGATGGTGAGTACAAGTGGTGTTTGTGTTTACATTCTTGTGATACTTCACCTGTGCAATGGGCTCCAGTTCCAAGCAGATTTTGACTTATTTTTTATATAAGAAATCTATAAATACCTATTTAATCTTGCTTATTATTTTTAACATGGGTATCTCATGTGCATGACCAAATATAATAGATATTTTATGATTTTTTGAAGTATATATTCTTATTTAAATTTCTCTAGGAATTGAAAGTAGAATAGAAAATACTTTTTGTATGTATATTATGTTAACTAGACAGGCAAATTCAATAACAACAAATTATTGATTTCAGGATATGGCTAGAAGTCAGAATAATTATACCCATTGTGAAATACAAAGCTTGCGAAATTCCACAATTATAGGACTGATTTTATAACCTGAGTTTCCACATTTGTGGAATAGACATGATAAGTAGTAATTGTGTCTGCCTATCAGAGGTACTGTGAAAAAAAAAGGGCAAAATGTGCATAAACATATTAGCATAACTCCTAGTATACAGCAAGTGCCTAGAGATACATTCTTTTCATTTTATATTACATTATTTTATTTCATTTTATTTTATTTTTTATTTTAGCTTATTATGGGGGTACAAATATTTAGGTTACATACATTGCCTTTACCCCACCTGAGTCAGAGCTTCAAGCATGTCCATCCTCCAGTGCGCACTGCGCCCATTAAGTGTGTATTTGCCCATCCCCTCCTCCCCCATCCCATCTGTCCAACACTCAATGAATGTTACAACTATGTGCACATAAGTGTTGATCAGTTAATACCAATTTGATGGTAAGTACATGTGGTGCTTGTTTTTCCATTCTCCCCATACTTCACTTAGTATAATGGGTTCCAGCTCTATCCAGCATAATACAAGAGGTGCTAGATCATCATTATTTTCTGCAGCTGAGTAGAAATCCATGGTATAAATATACCACATTTTATTAATCATTCATGTATTGACGGGCACTTAGGTAGTTTCCACATCTCTGCTATTATGAATTTTGCTGCTATAAACATTCTAGTGCAGATGTATTTTTATGAAAATGTCTTTTTTTTCCTTTGGATAGATTTCCAATGAGATTGCTAGATCAAATGGTAATTCTTATTGTAGCTTTTTGAGATATCTCCATATTACTTCCCACAGAAGTTGTATTAGTTTACAGTCCCACCAGTAGTGTATAAGTGTTCCTAGTCCTCAACATCCACATCAACATTTATTGTTTTGGAACTTTTTGATAAATGCCATTCTCACTGGAGATAAGTGATATCTCATAGTGGTTTTGATTTGCATTTCCCTGATGATCAGAGACATTGAGATTTTTTTTCATATGTTAGTTGGGCATTAGCTTATCTTCTTTTGAAAAGTTTCTGTTCATGTCCTTTGTCCAATTTTTGATGGGGTTGTTTGATTTTTTTCTTGCTAATTTTCCTGAGTTCTACATAGATTCTAGTCATCAGCCATCAGGTATAGCATGCACATATTTTCTCCCATTCTGTAGGTTTTCTATTTGCTCTCTTACAAACAAAATTGAGATGCTTGTCAAAAAGTAATCCATGATAATCATGTGGGCTTTATCCCAGAGATGCAGGGATGGTTCAACATATGCAAATCTATAAATGTAATTCACCATATAAATAGAAGCAAAATCAAAGACCATATGATCCTCTCAATAGACACAGAATAAACATTCAACAAAACTCAGCACCCTTTTATGATAAGAATGCTTAACAAAATAGGCATAGATGGGGCTTATCTCAATATGTTAAAAGTCATATATGACAAACCCACAGCCAACATTATAGTGAATGGGGAAAAATTCAAAGCATTCCCACTTAGAACTGGGAACAAAGTTGCAGTCTATCACCACTTCTGTTCAACTTAGTGCTGCAAGTCCTAACCAGAGCAACTGGACATGAGAAGGAAATCGAGGACCTCCAAAGGGGGTGGAAGAGGTCAAACTATCACTCTTTGCTGACAATATGATCTTATATCTAGAAAATTCCAAAGATTCTGTCATGAAGCTACTGGAAGTGATAAATAAATTCAGCAAAGTCTCAGGTTACAAAATCAATGTACAGAAATTAGAAGCATTACTCTATGTCAACAACTGTCAACTGAGAATCAAATCAAATAATCAATCCGCTTCACAATAGCAACAACAACAACAAAAAATAAAATACCTAGGAATATATTCAACTCAGGAGATGAAAGACCTCTACAAGGAGAACTACGATACTCTGAGGAAGAAAATAGCGGAGGACATAAATAGGTGGAAAACCATACCATGCTAATGGGTGGACAGAATCAAGATTGTTAAAATGTCTATACTACCCAAAGTGATGTACAGATTCAATGCAATCCTTGTTAAAATGCCAACATCATTTTTTGAAGATCTAGAAAATATAATTCTACATTTTTCTGGAAGCAGAGAAGACCCTGTGTAGCAAAAGCAATCTTAAGCAAAAAGAACAAATTTGGAGGCATCAATTTACCAGACTTCAAGCTATGTTACAAAGCTATAGTAAACAAAACAGCATGATACTGGCACAAAAACAGAGACATAGACCAATGGAACAGAACTGAGAAGCCAGGTATAAAACAGTTCTCATATACCCATCTAATCCTTGACAAAGCAGACAAAAACATGCACTAGGGAAAAGGATCCTTATTCAATAAATGGTGCTGGGAAAATTGGATAGCCACATGTAGAATACTGAAATAGGATCTGCATCTTTCACCTCTCACAAAAATCAACTCATGATAGATAACAGACTTAAACTTAAAGTATGAAACCATAAGAATTCTAAAATAAGATGTTGAAAAAATTGTTATAGAGATTGGCCTAGGCAAACAATTTGTGAAGAAGA